>JAJJLH010002215.1:0-33909 GCA_023806865.1 Isotricha sp. YL-2021a | reverse complement strand
TAAAAATTATTTGATTTATGCTTGAAGATGAATTTATATTAATTTGACATGTTTAATATAAATTAATTTCAAATTGTAGAAATTGTAATAAAATGAAAAATAAACTAATTAATTGAATATTATCGGTGATGATAGTAAAATGGAATTTAAATAATATATTTTATTTTTAAATTATTAAATTTTTACAAAAAATTATAAAGAATTTTTAAATGAATTCAAAATTAAATTTTTTTTTCTAGGAAATATTAAAATAATTTTGTTTAAATATATCATTATAGAAATCTTTAATTTTATCTTAATTAAGTTCCATATTTATATTTATTATTATATATTGTTGTTTTTAACAGTTCAATTTAATATAATTATTAATCATTATAATTAAATAATTGAAAAGAAATTTGGTTGATTAATTTAAGAATTTTGCTTTTAGTTTTTAAATTATCTATATTAATAATATTTGGATTATATTAATTAAGAATTAATTTTTGCTATTTTATAAAAGATTAATTGATTTAATTCAGATTTTCAAAAATTTATAAATTTATTTATTAATATCAATAATTATTATATTAAATATGCTCAACTTTCCTATTATTTTATTATTCTTTTTCATTATATTTTCTTCCATAAAAATTGTTGTAGTTGATGAAATAACAACTATTAATGTTTTAGATTCAGGAAAAATTATTTCAGCATCTCAAATCCCAAAATTTTCTTTCGAATTAACAAATATAAGTCCAACAAAATTTATTAAAGGATATCTTTCGGATGTAAATGGAAATATATATTATATATTTTGTGGTTCAAATAATTCATTTATTTCATGTATTCCTGCGGATAATTATGAAAGTAGTTTAACACCATCTACATTAAATATAAAAGAAATTATATATTTTGATGATAATAACACAAAACAATCCATTAATTTTAATTCAAATATCAATATATTAATTTATAATTTAATTATATCTGAGAATAAATTTTATTATTTTCAAAATAAATCTAATATTCTTAATTTATCAGTGAAACATAATGATTTAAATAATAATTCCAAATATTATTTTAAAAATAAAAATAATCTATCACAATATGTAGAAATCAATGGAATAATAACAAATAAAGATTTATCATTAAATTTATCTAATTTAACTGAAGATATACATTATGAAATATATTATGATGAAAATGTTGGAACTGGAATAAATATTTATACTGGTACTAATAAAAATCTTATTTTAGGAAAAATTAATGCAAGTGTATGTTATAATACTAGTGAAAATATTAATTTTTCAATTGATTTATTATATATTAATACAGAATCAAATAATTTAAATATTAATTTATCTAATGAAAACAATGAAAGCAACACTTATGAGTGTGAATGTAATTTAATTTCAAGTTCTTTAATATGCAAAGTTAATGCAGATAATATTACCAATGATATTTATTCAATTAAATTAAACAATAATGATGCTATTCTTTTAGATAATACAACAATTAATATAGGCTGTGGTGAGACAATTAACTATACCAAAAGTGATAATCAAATTAATATATCATCTTCAAGCATAAATCAAATAATTTTTAAACCATTATTTTCATTGATTTCATCTTATCCAATTGATTGTAATAATACAACTTGCATAATTAATTCAAGTAATACTTATCATTTACCTTATTCAACTTATTCTATTTATGCTAGTGATAAAAATGGTAATGAAACATTATTAATAGAAAATTTTATTCCATATAATAGAACGCTTGTTACTAATTTAAATTATTCTGATAAAGGAATTACCTATTGTAATAAAGATACTTCAAATTTTAATATAAAATTATCCATAGATAAAAGTATAAACAATGGAACTTTAATAAATTCAAATGGAAACGTTGCTAAATTTAAATGTTCTGATAATAAAACTTGTTATATAGAGGATATGCCTGAAATTGCAGGAGATTTTTATTTAGCTTCAATAAGTTCAAATGATAGTTATCAAGTTGTAATTCCTATAAATATATCTTCTCAAGAATATATTAAAATTATTTTTTATCCTGACAATTTAAACATTTCAAATATTAGACCTTATTTAAATTTACCTTCATCATTAATTTTCACATCTGAAATAGATATTGAAGTTAGTTCTATTGATTTACTATTTATAGAAAAGAATTTTAATGCATATTCAAAAAATGTAACATGTTTAGTTAATACAATAGATAGAACAAAATTAATATGTAATTTAAATTATTCAATTATTGCTGGAGGAGAATATAAAATAAATTATACTAATTGTAAAAATGAATATAAAGAAATTAATTCTGGTTCTAGTTTAATATTAGAACAGAATTCAAATGAAACAAATCAATTGGTTTTACAATATAATGCTATAAATGTTTGTTATTTTAATGAAACTCCCTTTAATATAGTATTTATAAGTTCGAATGCTGATACAAAAATGGAAAATTTTACTGGTTATCTTAAAGGTCAGGATAATAATGTTGTTCATTTTGAAAAAGGAACATTAAATGATAAAAATTTATATATGACAATTAATACTAATGAAATAAAAGATGGAGAATATATATATGGAAATATTTATTATACTTTAGATTCAAAAACAACTGCAGCTTTTCTTATTAATTCACAAAATATATCTTTTTTTTTTAATCAGAGTTATAATCCAGTAAATTTAGATAAAACAATTAAAACTCAAAGTATAAAATATAATGAAGTAAAAAATTTAACTTTTGTATATTATAAAAATGTGACAACAAATAGATCTATTATTTTTACATCATCAAATTCTTCAAATTCAGAAACTTTAACTTGTATTCCATATAATACTACAAATGAAAATAATTCTTGTTATATAACATTATATAATTCAAATAATAATTTAAAAAAAGATACATATAGTATATATGAAAGAGATGAATGTGGAATATTAAAAAATTATAATATTGAAATTTATGTTGACACTGGAATGTCTTTTGATTTAGATTTATCTAAATCATCTAATTTTTCTTGTACTAATTTTAAAAATTTTAGTTTTACATTAATAGCAAATGGTAAAAAAGAAAATGCAACTAACATAAAAGGAAAATTAACAAATAAAGATAATGAAGATGAAACATATGAATTTTCTTGTGAAAATTTAAATATTACAAATTCAAATTCAACTGTATGTTCAAATCTTGAAGAACCAGAGAATAATATTCAATTTTTATATATTTCTGAAATAAGTTATAATAATTCAAATGATGAGAATATTATTACTAGTGTTACTAATTCACAAAATAAAATTATAACATTTAATTCAGATTATAATCCTTATGATGGTAGTACAGAACCATATTATATTGATTTTAATATAAACAAAACTATTAATATCACATATTTATACAATGTTAGTAAAGACAAAACAATATACTTTTATTATTCAAATGGAAGTGACGCATTTAATTATACAGGAAATAATTCCTCATCAAAAATATTATCATTTGATTTAGAATTAGATAAATTTGAACCAAATGAAAATTATTACATATATTCATCTACTGAATGTGGAGATAAAGAAAAAATAAATAGAAATTTAAATTTTAGAAAAATGAAAATATCTCATCCTAATTTCGGATATAATTCTGATTGTAATTCTTCAATTTCTAATTTTACAATAGAAATTATAGAATATCCTATAAAAAATGATAACAACACAAATATAAATGCAATTTTAGTAAATGAAAATAATAGTTCTGAAATTAATTTCAAATGTTCATTTTTAGATGATAATGATTTAACGTGTAATAATAGTTCACAAATTAATGATGGGAAATTTACATTAAAACAATTAAAATATGGTTCTTTTGAAGCAGAAATTAATGGAGATAAAACATATTTTTATTATTATAATACTTATTCAAAGATAGATGAATCTAGTGAATTTTATGTTACAAATAATATACCAAAACTCTGTTTTGAGAAATCTATTGAATCGAAAACAAATATTAGTGCTTATTTTATTGCTTCTTCTTCTCTGAATGTTTCAACAATTTGTAAAAATAAATATAACAATTCTTGTTTTGAATGTAATGATATAAATTTAGTTCCTGATAGATATATTGTTGGAGTAATTAATGAATGTAATAAAAATGAAGAATATAAAAATCCATTAATAATAAATGATATTGGTACTTGTAAAGGATCATGCGATAATGAAATTAATATTCATAATTTTAATTTTAGTGATAGTATAAAAGAAAGCTGTCTCAATTCAATTGATGTTATTACAATTTTACTTAATTCATCATCAAATGATGTTGATAATTTAAATGTAACTATAGGAATTTATAATAATTCAAGTGTTAATATTACCTATAAATGTGAAAACATATCTGAAGAAAATAGTAATATAAGTATTAATTGTAATATAATAACAGATGATACAAATTTAACTCCTGGAAAATATACTCTAATTGATTCAAAATATAATGATAATAAAATAAGTTGTATTAAAAATTGTACTAGTTTTATTAATTATAATTCTAAATATAATAAAGTAAAAAATGATAATTCAGTTTACAATCTTAATGAAATAAATAATAGCTTTTTCATAAATTTTACTGAAGAAATAAGTATTGAAAGTATTGATTTTGCAAAAATAATGTTAAATGAATATAATATAAACAATAAATGTAACATCTCCAATGATAATAATAAAACTTTAAATTGCACTCTTGATAATCAAGAATATGCTAATGATGAAATTACATATACTGTTACTGTTGAAAATGCTTGTGGAGAAATTGAAGACCCTCATATAACAGTTAAATATTCAAATACTTTAATTATAGGAAATATTAGTCCAACTTCTTGCCAAGAAAATTTAATAAATATAACAGCAGATATTGATAATAATCCTTATAAAGATAATTTAAATAATATCATTATAAGGTTACAAAATGATAATAATTCTAGGGAAGATTATTGTTCTTATCAAAATGATTCTAGGGAATATTTATTATGTCCAATAAATAAAACAATTAATGATACTGAAGGTATATATAATATAAATATAACATATAATATTTCTACTAAAAACAAAGAAGCATTTTTAAAACAAAATTCTGAAATTTCATTATTTTATACTATTCCAGAAGTTAAAATATCACCAAGAATAATTAACTTATGCCAGAATAATAATTTTACAATTAATTTAAAAAATCAAAGTTCTAAGGAAGGCTATAAGGTATCAGCAGTAAATGACAATAATAATTCTATTTCTTTAACAATTTTAAATCCTAAAATTGTAACAAATAAAATATTAGTTAATGTTTCAGATGATGACATCAAAAAAATATGTGCTAATGAATGTGATACATCTAGTACAATTAACACAACTCATGAATATTTTGTTAGTGTTACCAATACTTGTGGTACAAAAACAAATACAATGATTAAATTAATTTGTAAAAGTGATGCAACAATACAAAATGAAATAAAATCATATATTGATGAATTCAACAATTTGAGTGATAGTAATTTAAACAATTATATAGATGAACAATTTTTGAAGACCAGTATGATAACAATGATTTTAATATTATGTTTTATATAATATAATTAAGCATTTACTTTTAAATTAATTACTGACATTTTATTTTATTAAATATATTTTTTAATAAAATTTTCAATTAAATAAATATAATTGAAATTATAATAAAAAAATAGATGATATTAAAAAACCCTTTATAAAAATAATTTAATAATTAAAAAATTAAATATTACTATTTTAAAGATATTATGGAAAATATTTAATTAAAAAAAATAACATTGGAATTTAAATATATAAAATATTAGTTAAAATATAATATAAAATTAAACAATAAAAAAAATATTTAAAAATAACAATAAAAATAAAATGAAAGTACAAAATAATTTTCCAAAGATAGAATCAAAATTAAATAAAGATAAAATAATAATTAAAAATGAGGAAATATCAAAAAATATTAATGAAATATTAAATAATATTAAATTAAACAAAGTTTTTGATATAAAAGAAAAAAAAAATGATGAAAAAGAAGAAGAAAAGCAAATAAAAACAGAAAATAATGATTTAACAGAACAAGAAGCAATTGAATATAATTTGAACTATATAGAAGAAGAAATTGTTAAAGAAATATTTGATAATGTAAAAGAAAATTTAATAAAATTTATGAAAGAAGATGTTGAATTTGAAAATTTAATGAAAAATGAAAATAAAATTTTGGAAAAAAAAAATCAAATTAATAATTATATTCTTTCAGATGGAATAATTTTTAGAATTAAAAATATTTTTCATAAAAAATTAAGGAAAAAATTACCTAATCAGAGATATGAAGATGATAATCAATTTGAAAATGAATTATCTTTTCATATTGATGATGTTATTTATAATATTAATGATATCAATAAAATTGAAAATTTAGATTTAAATTATAAAAATAATAATGAAGAAAATAATTTAAACGATGATAATTATTTATTATTTAATAATCCATTTAATTTTGAAGAACCATTAACAATAAATTTAATTGATGATAATAATCAAAATAATGACACAGAAAATTCCATTAAAAAATTAATTGAATTTCCAAATAAAAAAACATTTTTAGATATTAATCCTAAAAATATAAATAAAGAAAAAATCCCAAAAACACATATACAAGATTTCAATATAAAATACAAATTTGAAGAAAATGAAATAAATGATTTATTTAATGATGAAAAAAAAAAAAAATCCAAAAGTAATCTAAATGTAAAAAAAATATTAGAGGAAAGACCAAGAATTATTATATTTGATAAAGAAGAAAAAAATAAACTGATAAATTCTATAGAAATTAAAAACTCTGATGAAAAATCAAATATTATAATTGAATCTGAAAAAGAAGAAAAAATTATACCAAAAAATAAAATAACAATAAAAAAAAAAATAGAACAAAGAAAACGAAATGTAATATTTGATGAAGATGAAAAAATAAAACCAATAATAAATAAAGTTAATATTATTAAAAAATTAGAAGATAGACCTCGATATATTTTTTTTGAGCCAGATGATAATATTCAACCAATAAAAAATAAAATAAAAAAAAATATGCAAACTATTATTAGAGCAAAACAATTATTAAAATTAAATATTACAAAACTAAAACCAAGATATCATAAAAATATTTATAAAATAAATAATGAAAAAATTGAACCTGAATGTAAAATTGAAGAAGTAACTTTTATAAAAGAAAATAATGTATTAGAAATGCCTTTTGATAATCAACCTATAAAAAATAATTTTATTCAAAATCATAAATCTAATAATTTAATATCAAATCAAATTATAAATAATAATTCAATTGCAAATAATAAATCATTTAATGATTCAAATTTAAATAATAAATCTTTTAATAATACAATTTCAAATAATAAATCATTTAATAATAACAATTCAAAAGAAAAAGATATTCTATATATTAATAATAATTCAACAGGAGGAAATAATAATAATTCAAAAATTGAAAATTCCAGATATTCAAATATTAATTCAAAAACTGAACCATTCACTTATTCTAAAGAAAAATCATCTAACAAAAATATAAAATATAAGCATATAGAATATGATAACTCTAATTATATCAAAAATAATGAAAATAAAAAAGAAAGGGTTTATAATTTTTCTTCTACTCAACCTTTAAGTGATATATATGATAATAATAATCAGATTATTAATAATCCTATTTTTGATAAGAATATAAATTCAATTTCAAATAAAAATGTACTCTTAAATTCATCTTTAGATAATTTTAATCGAGTAAATGAACAAAAGGAAAAAATTAATGATATTAAAGATGAACTTGAAGGAAAAAATTCAATTTCAAACTCATTATCATTCAATTTTAGTAGAATAAATAACTCTAATTCTTATAAAATGAATAATAATTATATATTTTCTGATAATTTTTTAAATAATAAAAAAGGAAAAGACATTGATGAAAACATATTAAATGATAATTTTCAAAAAAAATATAATAAATTTTTTGAAGAAAATAATTCCAATATTAGATATTTTGAAAATAAGAATAATTTACATGAAAATAATCTATTTAATAATCTGTATAAAAATAACTTTAATGATTATAAGGATTCAATTGGAAAAAATAAAAATAATTTTTTAAAATACTCAAATCCTATATTAAATGAAAATAATTCATCAAATAGTTTTTTAAATTTTAGCAAAAATGTATTATATAATTCAAGAAGTAAAAATTTAAGTAATGTAATTGATGAAAATTTTTCAATAAAAAATAAAATAAATGAAGAAGGAAATATCTATAATTATAAAATAAACAGCTATATAAATAAAAAAGATAATATGTCATATAATATTTTAGGAAAAAATAATTATATGCAAAAAGATTTATTTTTGGATTTAAATTATAAAAATAATAATAGAAATATTTTAGAGGAAAGCATTAAAACTCCTTTCTTTATAAATGCTAATTATAAAATTAGAAAAAATTTAAATATCCCAAATATAAATAATAATATATCCAATAATTCAAATTCAATTAAAATAAATGAATATTCAAATTCAAAAAACATAAATACAATAAATAATAATTCATTAAATTATATGAATAGAAATTATTCAGCACCAAATTATACAAACGATAATAAAAAATTAGAAAGATATAATCCAAATATTTCATCAAGTTCATTATATAATAGTAGAAGTCCTAGTAATGTTTCAAATTCAAAACTAAGTAATACAAGTTTAAATAATTCATTTAATAAAAATATTAATATTAAAGGAAAAGATAAATGCTTAAATAAAGATTTTTATTTAGAATCTAATAATCAAATAAATGGTGAAAATGAATATGATAATAAAAATAAAAATATTGATGGCATTATTTCAAATAATTCTAATGAAATTAATAAATATTTTGAAAATATGAAAAAAAATCTTAAAAATCATTCAAATAAAAAATATCTTAATTTTAATGAAAAAAAATATTCAAATAATAATGATAAAATTCACAATTATAAATTATATAATATAAAGAATAAAATAAATTATGATAAAAAAGATGATTTTATAAAAACTTTTAATCATAAAATTCCAAATTATTCTCTTACAACAAATTCTATTGAAAATCTCACTAAAAATAAAATTAATATTGGAAAAAAATTAAATAACAAGTTAACAATTGAGGAAATTAAATCAATATTCTTAAAAAATAAAGAAAAAAGGGATTTTGAAAGAAAAAATAATTCTAAAAAACCTAATAATAATTTATATTCAAATAAAAATAATGAAATATCAAAAAAGATAAATAAACAAAAAGATTTAACTTTACAAACATCAGATAATATTTTTGATCATCCAGAATCAAAGAAATATAATTCTAAAACACTAATAATTGATAAAGAAAAATATAACAATATATTAAAAGTTAATAATTCAAATCAAAAAAAATATCAAAAAAAAAATTTATCTTTAAATAATATTTATTCAGGAAATTCTCAAGTATCTAAAATAACAAAAACATCAAAATTAATAGATGAAATAAGTAAATCAAACGAAAAATTAAAAAAAGAAATTGAAAAATATTCAGTTTCTAACAAAAATCAAAATTTTATAATAAAACAAAATGATGAAATAGAAAATCAAAATCAATTTAAAAATTCACCTATTTTATTTAAATATAAATTAAAAGAAGAACCTTTTTATATTTCTTCTTCTTTAAATAATATTCAAATTCACCAAAATAAATTATCTTATAATTATAATTCTTTGGATTATAAAAGTGATTTAAAATTACCAAAACAAAATTCTGAAAATGATTATAAAAATAAATTAAAAAGAAATCAAACTGATATATATTTAAATAATTATTTATATAACTTAAAAAGTTTTACAACATATAATTCAAGAAATAATGAAAAAATATCACATTTAAATAATGATTATTTATATAATATGTATAATAAAAAAGGAATACCAACATTATCTACAGATACTTATGAAATAAATAAATATAATATTAATAAAAGTGATATTTATAATAGGCCAAGAATAACTTATGAAATAAAAAATCATAGAAATAAATCATATAGTTCAATGAGATTAAATAATAATGATTTATTTATTGATAATAATAATAATAATAATTTAACAATAACTTTTCCAAATCATAAAAATAGTTCAACTCTTACTTTTCAAAATAATAAAAATTATACTTTTGAAAATAATGAATTAAATAGATATAATGTTAATTCAATTTATCAAAGGAGGAAATTAATTGATAATTCATATAATAATTTATATAAAGAGTATCATTATTGTTATGATTGTAATGGTTATTTTGATTATTGTTGTAAATGTGGATTATTATATAATAATTATATGAATAATCATCAAAATAATTCTCAAACTTATTCTAAATGTTATTTCAGAGAACAAAATTATTAATAAATTATTTTTTTTTTTCAAAATTAATAAAAAAAAATTGATCATTTATTTAAATTTATAAACTATTTTTTATTTAATTTTATAATATTATAAAACATTTTTATCTAATTAAATATACTAAAACTATTATGAGTCTTATCAATAATTCTAACAATTATTTTCCAAACACTTTTACATAAATTTAAATTAGAATCACTTATTAATTTAGCTTCAAGTATATAATCACCTAAATCAACCTTTCTAATCTTTTTAAATTGAATATCAATATTAATTTCATAATATATATTATTATTCTTTTTATAACTTTTAACTTTCTTGAAATCATTTAATTTTATATGTTTAAAATAAATATTGGAATCATTAGGGATACAAAATAATAAAATATCCTTTGGCCAATATTCATTTATATTCTTTTTTAATATTTTAAAAATATATTTAATTGGATTTAATTTTTCAATTTCTGATATTTCTTTTTTTATTATATTTCCATTATTATTTTCATTAAGAAAAATTGCATTTAAATTTGACTTTTTTATATTTGATTGTTTTATTTTTACTGAATCTGGAATAATTTGTGATGGTTCATCAATATGTTCAGCATAATATCTTTTATTTTGTTGTATTTCATTTATTTGATCTAATCCAATATTTTTGTTTATATTTAATCTTTTATATTCTTCATTTTTCTTTTTTTCAGTCTGATATATTAATTTTAATTCCTTTATTTCTTTTTGTAAATTCTCTTTTTTTTTTAATTTTGCTTCTATGGACTTTGGAGAAAAATTTACAAAATTGTTATTCTGATAATTTTGATAAAAATATTGAATATTATTATTATTTTTAATTTCATTTATATTTTGATTTATTATTTTGATATTATATTTTTCTTGATTTAAATATTTATTATTATCATTTTGAATATTAATTTTTTTATTAAATAGATTTTTTTCTTTATCATTAATTGGATTATTATTTTGATTATTATTAATTTTTCCTTTAAATCGACTTTTTTTCTGGTTCATATAATTTGGATTAATATTAAGTTGATGATTAACTTTTATATTATTATTATTATTATTACTATTATTGTTATTATAATTATTATAATAATATTGATTATAATATTCCCCACTTTGAATATTATTTATATCATAAAAAATTTCTTTATCCTTTGAATTGATATCTTTATTAATATTATTATTATTCCGTATATTGTTAGATATAAATATTATATTTTGAGTGTTTAATAAATTATTTTCATTTGATAAAAGAGGATCAGATTGTTTCTTTTTTTTAATATCAGAATTAGGAAAAATTGCTTTTCCAGTAATTTCAGAAAATTGAATTCTCAAACATTCATTACTAATAAAAGCTTCATAATAATCATTTTGATTCTTTATTTGATAATTAAGACTATTAATTCCATTACTAAAATTTATTTCAAAATAAATATCTTTAATTTGAGATTCAGTGAGTTCAAATTTTTTCATAAATGTTTTAACAAAACTTTCATAATTTAATTCAAAAGGAATATTTTTTGAATAACCAAAACAATAAATTCTTACACAAGTTGCTATATTTTCCATTTTTTAAAATTATTCTTTATTGAAAAAAAAATATAATTAAAATTACTTATTTGAAAATGTCATTTCCTTCATATTATTTCAATGATTTAAATTATCCAATTTATTGTCCTTCATGTTCAAAAGAATTTTTACCTATTAATTCAATGAATTATAATTCAAATAATTTAGATTTTATCATAAATTATATTTGTTCAAATTCGACAAATAAAAATCTAAAAAAAATACCATTGAAAAAATTATTATTATCATTAAATAAAGAATCACAAAATTATCCTCAATATTGTCCTTATCATCTTTATGAACCTGCTCCTTTTATTTGTGCAGAATGTGATAATTTTCTTTGTAAAGAATGCTATCTTGAACATATTTTATTTTATGAAGAAGGAGAAATTAATAGTAAATTTGAAAATATTAATAATAGAAAATGTTTAAAACATAATTTAAATTTTATTAATTATTGTGATAAATGTAAAAATTTTGTTTGTAAACTTTGTATTGAAAATTATCATCTTAATCATATAAATAAATGGGTATATTTAAATAAATCTTATAATGATTTGAATAAAGATATAAATTTAAAAATAAAAACAATTAAAGATAATGTTGATAATAATATAAAAAAAATTAATGATATTATATCAAAAGCACAAAATATAAAAGATATGATATTAAATTCATATAATAATTATTTAAATGTATATCTTCCTTTAATAAATATTTATAAAATATTATTATATAATTCAAAAGACAATCCAAATAATATTTTAAATTTATCAATTAATTCATTTAATTTTGATTATATTATTGAGCCAAAAAATAATTTTAATTTAAAAGAAATAATAAATGAATCTAACACTAAAATAGATAAAGAAATTTCACAAATTAAAATAAATCTCTCAAATATAATAAAAAATATAAATTATATATTTTCAAAAATGAATTTTAAATATGAAAATAATCAAATTTCAAAAATTACAACAGATAATCCATTTAAAATAAATAAAAACTCCAAACAACATTTTACTCATCTAATAAAAACATTAAAAAATCATAATGGGGCAATTTATAAAATAATAAAATTAACTTCTGGAAAATTTGCATCATGTTCTGCAGATGGAACAATAATAATTTGGGATGATTATTTAATGGAAATGAATGTAAAAATTCAGGCACATAAATTAAGTGTAAATTCAATTTGTGAAATAGAAAATAATATTTTAATTTCATGTAGTAATGATAAAAGTATTAAATTATGGGATATGAATGATGATTATAAATTAATAAAAACAATAATAATTAATCAACCAGTTATTTCAATTTTTAAATTAAAAGATGGTTTTTTTTCTTCTTTTGCAGGAAATAAAATTGATATTTATTCAAATAAAAAATATGAATGTATTTTTACAAAAATAATTTCTGATGTTAGTTTTTTATGTTATATAAATAATAATATTTTTGCTGCTTCAAAAGATGATTGTTCAATTGAAATTTTTAATGTTTTTAATAATAATGAAACTTTTTTATTAAAAGAAATTGATGATTTAGCTTCTACAATTACTCCAATAAATAATAATAAATTAATTTGTGGTTATTATGAAGGTGATATTATTGTTTGGGATATTGAAAATAAAAAAATTGAAATTCAAATTAAAAAAGCACATGAATATAATATAAATGTTATTATATTATTAAATAATAAAAATATTGCCTCTGCTTCAAATGATAAAAAAATTAAAATTTGGGATTTATTTAATAAACAATTAATTACTTGTTTTTTTAATGCACATAATATGTCAATTAGAGCAATGATTCAAATTAATAATGGAAATATTATTTCAGGTGGTTCAGATGAAGAAATAAAAATTTGGGGATAAAAATTAAATTTTATTAATTGAAATTTTGTAATACAATTTTTTTTAAATAAATATAATTAATTTAATCTAAAATAAACATTTTATTATAAACTATTACAAAAATATTTTTTTTATATTATGAATTATTATTAACTTGATTTGATTTTTTTTCAAATTCTTCTTTACTAATATTTTTTAATTGATCATAACTTAAATTACTTAAAAATTGAATAGCACTTTCAAAAAAAGTAACAGATTGTTCTTTACTTGAATCAAAAAAAACTTTAATAAAATTTAAATTAGAAATTGCCTTTTTTGGTTTAGCTTTAATTAAAGCAAATACAAAAGATGGTAAATATTCATCAACTTCCATTATTGATTTTCCAGTATTAAAAATATAAGTATCATTAATAACTCTTTTAATTTGAGAAATTAATTCTAATTTTTTTTTTGGTGTCCTCGCAGTTTCAATTTCTTCAATGTATTTAATTATAATTGGTAAAAAATTATCTAAAATTAAATTATTTTCTCCTATTAAATCTTTTAATTCTATCCAAGAAAAAGAAACACATTTTTTATAAAATTTAATATCTTTTTCTTGTATTTGAGAATTAAATAATTTATCATAAATGTTACTCATAAAAAAATTCATTATTTTCTCATTTATTGCTTCGGATTCATCAATTGTTTTTTTATTTAAATTAAAATATTTTGAAATATCATTTTTTATTTTTTTATTTAATTTTATAAAATTTTCAGTAAATGTTTTATCAAATTCAGTACTGTTATCGATATATGAAATAAATGAAGGGAATTCATTTATTAATTCTTTTAAAGTTTTACATTTTATAAATTCGGATTTTTTTATTTTTTCTTTTCTTTTATTTTCATCTTCATCATAAAATATTATTTTATTTTTTTTCTCATTATCTATTTTAAATAAAATATTAACATCTTGTTCTTCAACAAATTTTAATATTTTATTATTTATTTTTGCATTTTTTAATAATTTTTCATTTTGTTTTACAATTTCAGATAATTGATTAACTGATTTTATTTTTTCTGACATTTCACTTAATTGACTAAAATCTAAATTATTCATTGAATATATTATATTGTTTTTAAAATCTTCATAAACTTTTAAATAATCATTTTCTTTATATTCATCTGGTAATTCATTTAATAATTTTAATAATATTTTTCCATACCATTCAGTAGGAATTTCATTTTTTATTTCTTTTTTTTGTATTTTATCTAAATTAATTAATTGTATGATTTCTTTTAAAATATTAATTGAGTTTGTTGAAATATCAAAAAAATCTTCTTCTTCTAAATTATGGAAATTACTTAATAATAAAATAAAATATTTTTCAATATCTAAAAATGTTTTTTCAAGTTTATCATCATCATTTAAATTATTGTTATTAATTATAAAAATATCATTTTCTTTTAAATTATATGAATTTGATATTTTATCAGATAAAATAACTTTTGTAATAATAAAATAATAAATTTTTAATTGATTTTTATCATTATCAATAATTTTTTTAATTTGGTCAATATGATAATTTAATTTTTTTACTATTTCATTGAATTCATTTTTTTCATTTTCATCATTAATTAAATTTAAAATATCATTTACATTCTTATTAACAAAAAAAAATATATTAACAAAATCATTCAAGCAAAAACAAATTGATTGATAATGCATAATTTCATCATTATTTTCTTTAAAATAATCATAACTAAAATCATTATCATTAATACTTCCATTACTTAATTTTTCAAGATAAGAAGGTAATTGAATATTTTTTAATTTATCAATAAATTCTAAAAGTAAAGGCATTGTATATAAAAAATACCAATTAAATGGAGTATACTCAGGATCTTTTGTAGCTTTAAAAAAATTACCTTTTGCTAATTTTCCAATAATTTTAATTGTTGTTTCAATATTTGATTTTGTTTGAGGTGATATAATAAAATTTGCAATTAATCCTTTATAATCTGGATATTTGAATATTTCAAAAAATAATAATTGAAAAAAAAAATTGCAAATATATGAATTTTCTTCTATTTCACTTATATCATTAAATTTTTTTTTAATTAATATTGAAATCATTTTACATATACATTTAATTGAATATGGAATTAAATGCATATTTTCAATTAAATATTTTAAAATAGAATCAATTACATTTTTAATATATGAAAAATAAGTTTGATATAAAGTTAATACTTCAGCTGAATTTTCAACATCCATCATTTGTTCAATACACTTTTGATTTGCGTAAATTAAATCATTATCATCTTTAATTCGATTTAATTGTCTTTGGCAAAATTGTTTCATTCTAATATCATTTTGACTATTCATAAATTTTTCTAATTCTTCTTTTTTTAAATCTTGAATGTATTTATCAAAAAAATATTTTCTTGCAATATCCATTTCTTCTTTTCTTCTTTTTTCATTTGCATTTTTTATTTCATTAAAATCTGTTAAAAGAGTATTTGTATCACTTAATGAATTTCTTAAATCATATATATCTATTTGAGGTTTATATAATTCATTAACATTTTCTTGATTATGTTTTATTTTATAATTATCTATTATTTCTTGAATAGATTTTAAATTAAAAACCCATTTAAATTCACTTTGCATTTCCATATTTTCTACAATTGGTTTTAATAACATATTAAAAAAAGATTTTATTTCATTATTATTACATATTTGTTTAAGTAAATTTCCACAATTTGAATTTAATAAAAATTGCTTTTTATTTTTTGTGTTTTGTAATTGTGAAATTTCTAATTTTAATAATCTATATATTAAAGCAAGAAATTCATCATCTAAATAATTTAATATTAAAATATTATCATAAAAATCATTTGCTAATAAATCTAAAATTGATTCTTTTGAATTTAATTGTTCGATATTTGATAATATATTAAAAATAATTTGTTGATGATTTCTCAAAAAAAAAAAAAAATAATAAATATTCTCTTTTATATCAGGATAATTTGCAAAATATTTTGAATAATTTTCAACAATTTCAATTGATGAATTTTCTTTATTATTTTCTTTATTATCTTCATTTAATTTTTTTATTGATAATTTTTGTTTATATAATTTAATACATTTTTCTTCAAAATTTTTTTTTATACCATCTCTTTTTTTAACATCTAATAATTAAAAAAATAAATAAATTACATAATATTTTCATTGCAGAAAGTTTGTTAATTAAATCTTGAAGTTCTTTTATTTTTTCATATCCATTTTTCATTTAATTTTATTTCTTTAATTAATAAATAATTAAAACTAAAAACTAAATAAATTAATGAAAATAAATATTTTATTTTTTTTATTCATTTTTGTTTTTTACAAAGATTATCATATTCTTCTTCAGTCATTAATTTAGAAAAATAATTATAAGATAAATTCATAATTCCATTTAAAGCAGCCCCAAAAGTAGTTAAAATTAAATCGTCTTGATTAAAAAATAAAGTTAAAAATCTAAAATTTGAATATAATCTATTACGATTACTATGAATGATAATATAATAATAAAAAGGTACAATTTCATCTCTTTCAATTACTTCTCCACTTTTTCCAGTATTAAAATTAATAATATTATGAATAATAATATCAATTTTTTCTATTTTTCCTCTTTTTTTATCTGGAGTTTTTTCTTTTTCAAAATTAATTAAACATTCATTTGCATCTGAAAAAAAATTATCGTATAATAAATAATTTTTATTTCTATAAATTGTATGTTCTAATTTAACCCATGAATGTATAACACATTGTTTAAATAATTGAATGTCATCATTAATTGAATTATCTGGAAAAATTTTTGTATATATTGATGAAAGAATGTGATTTTTTAACATCATATAAAAAGATTCTTTATATTCTTTTGTTTTTTTTTGTAAATTTGATGATTTTTCAAAAATTATCAATTTTAAATTTTTAAAATATTTTTGTAAATATTCATCCATTTTTATATCATGTTCATATTGAAATAAATCATTTCCAGTAAACATTTCAAATTGATTTAAATTAGGAAATTTTTCTATTAATTCTTTTGTAGATGCACAATTTAAAATTTCAGGTTTATCTTTTTCTTTATAATAATCTTCTTTTTGTAAATCACTAATTTCAAATTTTTTCTGTTTTACACTATATTCAATTTTAAGATAACAAATTGATTTTTCAATAAATTTAATTATTCTTTGTGGAATTTCAATTTGCATAAGAGATTCTTTTACAAAAGTTAAAACTAATTTTTTCTTTCTTATATTTTTTAATTTTTCTAATTCTTCACTAAAAATTGAAATATTCATTTTTTTAATTGAATCATTTAATTCTTTTTCAAGTTTCATAAATAAACTTTTAAAATCATCTTTTTTATAATAATCTGGTAAAGCAGATAGCATTTTTATTAATATTTCTGCATACCAATCTGCAGGAATTGTTTCATCTAAATGAAAACTTCCCGTATTAACTAATTTAATTAATTCTTTTATTATTGTTATTGTATCTAAATTTCCAACTGGTAATTCTGATATATTTAAAGTTTTATAATGATATAAAAGTGAACAGAGAAAATTTTCTATTTTAATTAGGTTATTATTTAATATATCATTGTCATTTTTTGGTATTGGAATTGAAAAAATATCTTTTTGTTTTATATTATTAATTTCTTCCATTAATGGAGATAATTTTAAATTTTTAAATAATAAAAATCTTTGTATATTTTCTTCTTTATCTTTTTTTATTTTATTTAATAATTCTTCATTGTAATTTTTTAATTTTTTAATTAAACTTTGATATTTCTTTGTTTTTTTTTCATCATTTAAAGTTATATCATTAATTTTTTCAGTAATATTTGCAAGTGAATATAAATTTTGAGGAGTAATACAATAAGAAATATAATATAAATTTTCATTAGGATTATCTTTAAAATATTCATAATTAAAATATTCATTTGAATTAATTGCTTCATTAATAAAATCAGTAAATTCAATTTCAATAGTTTTATTAAATAAATCAAAAACTTGGGGGATTAAATCAATAAAAAATTTATTAAAAAACATAAAATTAGTATGAATTTTAGATTCAAATAATTGAAAAGATAAAAGTTGTGATAAAATAGGATCAACTATTTTTAATTTATTTAAAATATTAGTTGTAATTATTACATTCTCTATTAAACAACCTTCTTTTGGATTATTAAAAACTTCTTTTAAAATCCCATTAAAAAGAAATTTTTTTATATACATTTTTGGAAGTATTCTATTACAATTAGGGAATTTTTTCTTTACTAATTTATCTATCATTTTACATACACATTTTATAGAATAAGGAAGTAAATTGATATTTTTATTTAAACTTTTTAAAATCATTTCAATTAAATTTGAAATTTCCTGAGTTATTTTTGAAAAATAAGATAATATTTTAGTTGGATGTTTTTTTTTATACAATTCATTTAATAAACATGAATTTGAATATATAGTTTTATCTTTTTCCATATTTTTTAATATATTATCTAAATAATCTTTTAAATCTTGGTTCTCATTTTCTTCTTTTATTTTTTTTAAATCTTCATAATTAAGATCTAAATAATTTTGATAATTAAAAGGTTCGAAATTATTATTTTTTTTTATTTGTTCTATATTTTCATTTATATCTTCAATATTTAAATTCCAATTATTATTTTCTAAATTATCAATATGTTCCATTATTTTTTTAAAAGTTAAATTTAAAAATTCTTGGACATCACATTTTTTTTTAAGACTACCTAATAAAATAGATATATTTGAATTATTTAAAAAATTTGTATAATCATCTTCTTTTTCAATTTTACTAAATTCAATATTTAATAATTTCCAAATTAAATATAATAATTCATTTTCAATAAAATTAGAAGAAAGTAAATTTTCATAAAAATTATCAATAAAAAAATTTGAAAGATTATTTATTTCATCTTGATTTACATTTTCTATTATATTAATTACTATTACTTGATATTCTTTTATTAAATTAAGGTAATCTTCATAGAATGTAAAAGATGATGATAAATATTTTTTTGGATTATCATCTAAAATATAATTAACATTATATTTTGAATTTCTTAAACATTGTATTTGATGAAGAATTCTTACTTTAATTTCTAATAATGTTTGACTATCTTCATCAAATTTTCTAAACATATTTTCTCTTGTTTTAATAACTATTTTTTTATTAAAATAATTTTTTTATATAATAAATTTACATATTTCATTTGTTGCTGATTCACTTCCTATTAATTTTTGAAGATATGATAAACAGGTAAAAGAATTTTTGTCTTTTATTTTTGATTCATATTCTTTTTCCATTTAAAAAATTTTTTATTTTATTAAATTTTAAAAAAAAGTAAAAGAAAAAATTTATAATTTATTGAATTTTTTTTGATTTAATTTTATGAGTTTTAATAATATAAATTAACAATTAAAAAAAATAAATAATACTCTTTTTAATATTTAAAATTACAATTTATTCATTATTTTGAATATCATTATTTTTTATTATATGGAAAGAATTTGCAATATAATCTTTATTAATATAATTACGTAATTGAATAGGAAATAAATCCCAATATCCATCTTTATCAGAAAATTCTCCAATTTGTATTAATCTTTCTAAATTAACAGAATTTTTAATAAGATCTTCACAACTTAAAGTATTATAAACTAATTCTTGACAATTATTTAAAAATTTTGATTTTGGATTATCATTAAAACAAACAGAACATAATAAATCACAAAATTTTAATTTAGGAATATTTAACATTGTTCTTGGTTTTTTATTAAAACCATGAATATTACTATTTGAAACATAACTAATATTATTAGAAGATTTATTATTATTATTTTTAATATTTGTATTATTATATGAAATATTTAAATTTTCATTATTATTATTATTTATTTTTTTATAAATTTCAATATTATTTATTTTTGAATTTTGAGGAGATTTTATTAAATTTAAAGGATTATTTAAAATTTTTAAAACAGCTTTAGAAGAATTAGTAAATTTATTTAATGAATGTCTATAATTTCCAGGATATAAAATTGAACATCTAAGATTACCTTTTAATTCAGTTTTCATTGGATTAAAAATATCAGAAATTATTTCATAAAAGAAAAATTGTTCATTATATGCAGAGACAATAAAACTTCCTATAAAATTTAAAAAAGATAAAATTCCTCCTATATAAGCACATATTTCTTGTAATTTTTGATATTTTCTTTCATAACGTTGTCTTTGTCCTTTATCAATTGAGAAAAAAAATCCACCTAAAGGTTCATTAAAATTATTCCTTATATTAATAGAATATCTTGTTTTAATTGGGAATAAAAAACCTTCATATTTTTCTTTATTTTCAAAAATAATTCCATTATCACTATTATAATTAATTTTCTCAAAAAAATAAGTTCTATTTGTAATTGTTCCTAAATTTAAAGCAACTTTTTCTTCAACTGGAGTTTTTAAAAGAGGATTTTTGTGATTGTAATTATTTACATAATGAGTTTGTGAAATAAAATAAAATTCTAATAAGTGACCATTTAATTTTTGTATTATTTCATCTCTTGATTTACATGTTGAATTACTATTATTATCACATAAGTTTATTTCTAAATTTAAATATGAATCTATTCCATTATTTAAATCTGTTATTAATAAATAATCATTTGATGGGACCAAACAATAAAACGATGAGATATTATTTATTTTATCTATTTTTTTTATTGATTTATCTATATTTTCTTCTTTACATAATTCAATATCAAGATTCATTATTTTTATGTCTTGATTATTTGATAAGTTGAATTGATGATATTTTGCATTAAATTTTATTTCATTATCATATAAATCAATATCTGAATTTATTTTAAAAATAAATAATGAATTTGATATATTATAAGTAAAACTATTTATAAATGATTCTTCTTGAATTGCAATATATAAATTTTCTCTTGCAATTAATTTATAGAAAAAATAAATTAATAAAGAAAAAACTAAACCAAATACTAATAATGATATAATTGCTCCTACATAAGTTTTAAAACTTTTATGTCCTTTTATATATAATACTTGTGAAGGAGCTAAATAATCAAAGTTTTTTAAAAAATTAAACAAATTCATTTTGTTATTGTATATTAATTTTTTCTTAAAATGAATAAATATTTTTTTAATATTTAAAATATGAAACATTAATATAATTAATTTACTAAATGAAATTTTATTTTACTAATGATAAAATTTTTTGAAAAAAAAATTATATCTACAATAAAAAATAATTTTTATTTCTTTAAAAATCATTATTCATGTTTTAAAGTATCAATAATAGTTAATTTCCCTTTAATTGAATCAATAAGTAAATCAGTAATTCTATTTGCTAAACCAAAATTATGAATTGTACCTCCATTTATTTTTAAAAACTCTTGTTTTTGTCTTACATTTTCATCAATTGAATCAATTTTATTTTTCATTATTTGAATATTTTCAATTTTATTTCCTGATTTATTATTTGCTAATTTTGTCCAATTAAAATTTCTAATTGAATTATTCTTTTTTGGATTTAATTCTCTTAATTCTTTTAAATAATCAAAATCTTTAGGTAATTTTGTTGGAATTTTTTTAACAATTGAATTTATTTTTTTTTTATTATCATTATGAATATTTATTTCACTAATTGATCTTAACATTCCTTTTTTCAAATTAAATTCATAATTTTCATTATTTTTTAAAACTTTATTTCCTTGTTTAATACAAAGATTATTTTCTTTTTTTTTTTGATTTAAAAACTTTTGTTTTATATATTTAATTCTTGCCTTTCCTCTTAAATCACTTATTCTAAAAATTCTTTCTTTTCTTTGTCTTAATAATTTAGGATTAATTTCTTTTGGTTTAGGAACTTTTTCAATTGAATATTTTTCTCTTTGAATTAAATTTAATTTTTTTTTTAATTTTTCATTTTCTTCAATTTCTTTTAATTTATTTTCTTCTTCTTGTAAAATTTTTAAAAATGGACTTTTATAATTTGGAATATTTAAAGAACGATTTCTCCACATTTCTTTCATATTTTTTGTTTTTTCTAATAAATCTTTTTGAATTAAAATTCTATTTTCTTCTAATTTTCTTTGTAAATTTTTAATTTCTTCTTTTGTTACTAAATTATTTTTTCTTTTTTCTAATTTGATTTTTTTTATTTTATTATCTAATTCTGAATCATATTTATTTTTCATTTTATAAAATAAATATTCTTTTTCATCAAGTTTTTGTTGTGCATTTATATATTTTTTTGTTTTTTCTAATTTATCATCCATTTCTTTTTTTCTTTTTAATATTAATTCTCTTTCTTTTTCTCTTTGATTTATTAAAAATTGTTTTTTTTTTTGTTTTTCTTCTTTTTCTAATTCATCCATTTTCTTTTTTATTTTTTCTCTTGTTTTTTCAACATCATTTATTCTCTTTTGTCTTAACATAAAACTTTGTTTTTCTAATTCATATATTCTTTCATTATTGATATTTTCATTATCATATTTATCAATAAAGTCTTTTAAATTTAATTTTTTATTCGTTTTTTGTTCTTCGTTAAAAATTAAATTTATTCTTAATTGAATATCCTCTAATTGGTTTAATAATATTTTTTGTTTATTTTTTATTTTCTTTATTTCTTCTTCTTTTAATTTTTTATTTAATTCAAATTGTTCATTTAAATTATTATTTTCTAAAGTTTCATTTTGTAATATTTTTTCATTTTGATTTAATTTTAATAAATTCTGTTTAATTCCTTTTTCTTTTATTTTTAAATTATGAATTGTTTTAAGAGATTGATTATAATGATTAAGATTTATAATTGGAACTGATGTTAAATATGGTGAATTAATTAATTCTGAAACATCTTTTTGATTCTAAATTTTATATAAATTTATTTTACATTTGATATATTTAATTCATTTGTTTTAAATTCATCTTGAATTTGCATTAATGAATTTTCTATTTGAGTTGAAACGCCTTTAACTATTTCATCAGGGAACTCATTTAATTCTTTATTCAAATATTTTTGTCTTTCATTTTCTGGTTTTGGCTCTCTATATGATATAATAAATTTTGATTTTACTCTTCTATTTCATAATTATATTGAATTAATTTACTTTCAAAATTATTTTCATTATTTTCATTTTCGCTTTCACTTTCTTTTTCTTTTTTGATATTTTCATCTTTTTTACCAAAATTATTAATAACTAGTATATCATTATCTTGTTTAATTTCTTTTGTATTATTTTCTTCTTTATCAAAATAATCACTATTATTTTTCATATTTAGTTTCTTAATGATTAAATTTTAATTTTAATTAAAAATGCTTTTAATAAAAATATAAAAGTTACTATTATATAAATTGTTTATTTTAAAATAGTTTTTTCAAATAAAAGAATGAGTTTTTTAAACAATAATAACAAATTGATAATATTTCAATGAATAAAAAATGATATTAAAATATTTATTTTTGATAAATATAACTATAGTTTATTATAATATTATATAATATAATAAAATTTAATTTGCCTAAAATAATATTTCATTTAATTAAAAAAAAATAATGAAAATAAAAAGAAATATACCAAGACCAAATTCATCAATTTTACAAAAAATAAAAAATGAAACATTACTTCCAACAAATTCAACATCTTATATAAATACATCACCTAAAAAGAATAAATTAAAAATAAGTATATCAAAAGATAGTTTATTTAAACCTCATAAAGTATCAATGAATAGTATTTCAAAAATGAATATATTTAAAAAAAGTAATTCAACAAGTAAATTAGACATTTTAAATTTAATAATTGAAACAAATCCAGAAAAATATAATTTACAAAAAATAGAAAAAAAAATAAAACAAATAAACCCAATTTTCACAAAAAAAATTTCATTTACAAATCCAGAACCAAAATATAATGAAAGTACAAAAAAAAAATTATATAAATATAATAT
This sequence comes from Isotricha sp. YL-2021a, assembly GCA_023806865.1. Classification (NCBI taxonomy): domain Eukaryota; phylum Ciliophora; class Litostomatea; order Vestibuliferida; family Isotrichidae; genus Isotricha; species Isotricha sp. YL-2021a. The sequence continues at coordinate 8,930 of JAJJLH010002215.1, read as the reverse complement.
TTTATATGGTTCAAACTCACAAAATTTAATAAGAACTTATTCTCCGAAAATGAGACCAATTTCAACTTCAATTAAATCTTTTACTAATAATTTAAGTCAAACTGAAGAAGATAAAAATAAATGTATATTAAATGAAAATGATATTCAAAATTTATTTAGATCAAAATGTCAAGATTTAAATATTCCAATAAATGAAAATATGATATCAAGATTTAGAAATTTTTGTTATATAAAATGTAAAAATAGAAAAATGGATTTATCAGGATGTTATTTAGGTTATTATTCAAGTTTTGTTATAACAAAAATTTTATATTTAAATGATAAAATTGCAGTATTAAATTTATCAAATAATAATATTGGCGATAAAGGAATTAAAATAATATCAAATGCTATAAAAGATAATAGAGTTTTAGTTTCTTTTAATATTTCTTCAAATTCTATTAGTTATAAAGGAGGATTGATTTTTTTTAATAATATTATCAATCAAAAAAGTATTATTGATTTAGATATTTCTAATTCTAGTGGAATTAATAGAAATAGATTAACTTCAAGTGGTATTCAAAATATTGAAAAAGTTCTTAGTAATAATTTATATTTGGAAATGTTAAATTTAGGAGGTAATAGTATTAAAAATGAAGGTTTGAAATTTATTTGTAAAGGTTTAGAAAAAAATAAAACATTAATAAATTTAAATATATCAAATAATGATATTGATAAATTTGGAATTGAAAAATATATTTTAAATGTTTCTAATTCAAAAATAATTTCATTAAATATAAGTAGTAATAATATAATGGATGAAGGATTAATAAATTTAACAGATTCTTTAAAATTTTTTAATTGTGTCCATCATTTAAATATATCAAATTGTGGAATTGAATTTAAAGGAATTCATTATTTATTAATGAATTTACAATATATGAAAAGAATAGAAACTTTAGATATTAGTAAAAATAATATTAGTAGTGAAAGATTTGAATTATTAAAACCATTTTTTGTTATTTTTGGAGTTAAAGATTTAAATATATCTAATTGTTTATTAGGTGATAAGTCAGGTGGAGTTTTAGGTGAATGTTTACAATTAAATGAATCTATTACTAAAATTAATTTAAGTGATAATAAAATTAGTGATGATGGTTTTAAATTTTTTATTCATTTATTTAAAAATAATTATACAATTAAATATTTTGATGCTTCTAAAAATTTTATTAGTAATAATACTGCAAATGATTTTATTAAAAATATTAAAAATAATCATAGTTTAAAATATTTAAATTTTTATGATAATCAAATTAAAAATGATATTGGAAATATTATTTTGGATACTTTAAATTATAATAAAACACTTCTTCATATTAATATTAATTTTAATAGAATTCAATTAAAAACTATTGAAGATATTAATAAAAAATTAAAATTAAATCAAGAAGAAATGAAAAAAAAATTTATTCCTAATTTAGTTAAAGAAATAAATGAAATAAGAATTAATCCTGAAAATTTTCAATATATAACAAAAAAAATAAATGATGAAACATTATTATCAAATTATTTAAATAAAAAAGTAAATGAAGATACAGAAAATTTCAAAAGATTAAGAAAAGAAGAAGAAGAAGAATTAAAAAGATTACAAAATGAAAATAAAGAATTAGAAGAGCAAATAAATACAATAAATTTAAAAATAAAAGATATAAAAGAAATCTCAAATTCATTAAATAATCAATTTATAAAAAATTCAAATGAATTAAAAAATAAAATTGAAAAAACAAAAAAAGATAAAATTGAAATAATAAAATCAATAAATCTCTTAGTTGAAAAAAGACAAAAGATAAAAAAAGAATTATTAAATTCAATTCATCAAAAAGAAAAAAAATTAAAATCAATTAAACAAAAAGTAACAATAACATTAAAATCATTAAATTCAATAAATGAAGATTTACTTCAAAAAAAAGAAAATTTATTTTTTTCAGATAAAACAATTTCAGAAGAAAGTTTAAATGAATTTTCTAGAGAAATTAATTCTAATAATTCTCAAAAAGATGATAATAAAGATTATCTTAATCAAAGTAATAATAGTCCTGAACCAAAAGAAACTGAAAAAAGTTCTAAAAAGAAAAAAGGGAAAAAAAATAAAAAAATTAAAATAAATATTCCTATTAGAAATAAAAGTATTATTACTTTGTCACCTAAAATTAAATTTTCTTATCATTCACTTCATAAAATGAATTCTATTTCTTATAATAATAATTCTAGTCATATAATTATTTCTCAAAAAAGTATAAATAGTTTGAAAGACATATAAATTTTTTTATTTCATTTCTTTTAATTTATATTTTATAAAAATCTTATTAAATAATTTTAAATTATTTTAAATTTTATTTGAATTATAAAGATTTATATAATAAAAATATTATTATTTACTTTTAAAAAATAAAAAAATAATTAAAATAAAATAAGAATAATTCAAATATTAACAAATTAAAATAAATAAAAATATATTATAAATATAATAATTAATTAAATCATAATAAAAAATTACTAATATAAAAATTAATAGAAAACATATATAAAAATAAAAATAATAAAAAATTAACCAATTAATTGAAATCTCTTAACACTATTAAAAATCCTTTTAAGAAAACAATGATCAGTATTTAAATTATTATAAGCTTCCCCACTTCCAGTATAATGACAACCACATTCACAATCTTCTTTTAAAGTAATAATACAAATAATAAAAGACATTTTAATATTAAAAAACTGAAAACAACTTTTAGCAACATTATTAATAGTATTTAAAGGATCAATAATAACTAATCCACTTCCGATTTGAATATTTTGAAAATTAATTTCATTTTCATCATATTCATTTTTTTTAGCAATAATAATATATTTACGAGGATCAAATTTTAATCCATAATGATTAACAAAATCAAAAAATAATTTCCCTAAATTATTTTCATTAATAGAAATATCATTTCCAACTCTTTTTTGTGCTTGAAGAAAAGAAACAATCATTAAAATTAATCCATAAGAAGAAATTCCTCCTTTATAAGGATCATTTAAATTAGCAATTTTTAATATATTTTTTAATACTAAAACTAAAGGTTTTAAACTTTCATATTGAGAAATAAAATTATTAACTAAATCAACACATTTTAAACCAAAATGTTTATCATCTTGAATTGATATATCAATATGCATATTATTATAATTATCACTTGATATTAATTTAACAATTGGTGTACTTGCGCCTGATAAAAATTTAATTTCTTTAACCCAATTTTTTTGCATTAAATGTTCATAAATTTGACTTAATAAAACTTGAACATTATTACTATTTGGATTTTTTTTATTTATTAAAACGACATCTATATCACTCCAAGGTAAACATAAATTTGTTGCGTGTGAACCATATAAATGTACTTCGTAATCATTTATTATTTCATCTATTGAAATTTGAATATTTTTTACTATTGTATCATATAAATTTTGTTCTCTTTCTATTAATTCTTTTACAAATATTTGATAGTCACTTATATCTTTTGATAAACAGGAAAATACATATTGTTGATCGTAAGTAAAATGGATAAATTTTTTATTTAAAAATTGACTATATTGACTTGGGTTGTTTGGTGTTGTTATATTTGTATTATTTTTATTGTTTTGCTCTAATATTGAATATTTTTCATATAGTTCTTTAAATTCTTTTTGAGATGTGTTTACTTTATTTGCTAAGTTTTCATTTTCTTTTTGTAAAATTTCTATTTGTTCTAATAAATTTGATATGTTTTGTTGGTATTGATTTTCTTTTTCTTGAAATATTCTTTCTTGTTCTATTATTTTTTCTGTTAGTTTCATTGAATTTATATTCATTTTTTCAAAATCATTTTTTAAATTATTATTTTCAATTTCATATTTTTTTATTATATTTGTACTTTCTTTTAATTCATTTGTTAATTTATTTATTTCTAATTCATAATCTAATTTCTCTTGAGATAAATCAATAGTTAAAGTTGGTTGTTTTAAAGGATCAATATTTATATATGTATCTAATTTATTATTTTCAGTATTTTTAAAAGGAGATTTATTATCAAAAAAAATAGGAATTTGAATAGAACTTTTATTTCTCAAACCATAACCTTTAATTAATTTAGAAAATATTAATTTTTGATGAATATTATAATTCAATTTAGATTTCTTAGGAAAAGTATTATTATAATAATTATTATTATTAATATTAAACCTCATATTTTCCCCATCTAAAATTTTTCTATTCTCGAAATTATTATTCTCAATAAAATTATTATTATGAAAATTATTTAAAAGAATATTATTATCATCATTAAAATTATCATTATTAAAATTTTCATTTTTATTTTTACAATCCTCTCCTAATTTCTCAATAATCATATTACAAATAATATTCTGTCCTCTATTCATAGCAATTTCAAAAGCTTTAATCCCTTCTTTATTAGGTTCATCAATTTTAATATTATCACAACTTAAAAGTATTTTAATAATATCTAAATTTTCATTTTTAACAGCAATATGTAAAATACTTTCTTTATCAGGTGAGCTTTTAAAATTAATATCAGCACCTTTTTCAACTAAAAACAAAAAAGTATTTTTTAAATTATTAATAGCAGCTAAACTCAAAGGAGAATGACTAGCTTGTGTATTTCTCCCAGTTTCAACAATTCCAACACAATTAACATTAATTCCATTATTAACAAGTAATTTAATAATATCTAAATTTTCTCCTTTATCACTTAAAATTGCATAAAATAATGCATTTCTCCCATTTTTATCTTTTTTATTTATATCTAATTTATATTGTAACATTGTTTTTATTAAATTAATATCTCCTTTTAAACAAGCATACATTAATCCATTTACATTATCTTTATCTTCAATTTTTGGATATAAATTTTTTGTTTTTATTATATAATGAAAATGACAATCTGGCTCTGCACCATTTTTTAGTAAAATATCTATGAATTCTAATATTTTTTTATTTTCTGGTGTATATTTTTGAAGTGATAAACATAGGGAGTCGTTTAAGTTTTTTTTTTCAATTTTTTGATTTTGAATATATGAATTTAAAGATATTGTGTCATTTTTTTCTAGGAAATCTTTTATTTTTTGTAATGTTTCATTCATATGAGTTTTTTTTGATTTGTTTATTTGATTTTCATTTGAGTTTTGTGTATTTTCTAATTGGGAAAAATTTTTTATTGGATTATTATTATTATTTGTTTGATGTACTTCCATTTTTTATTTTCTTTCAACCACAAATATGAAATTAAATATTTTAAACATAACAATATAAATATTATTAAAAAATAAATAAAATAATATTATATCATAAAATAATTATATAAAATTAAATTTAAAAAAACAAAAAAATATAAAAAAATATTCTCAAATATCAAATGAAAAAATATAAAAAAAGAATTAAGAAAAAAAAATAAAAAAAACCAAAAAAAAATTAAATATCAAAAAATAAAAAAATTCTCATAAATGGATAACACAACAAACCAAAATTCCAACATAAAAGAAACATTATTAAATTTACAAAGTGTATTTTCCTCTCCAGAATTAGCAGAAAGTTTACTCCATAAAACCTTATTAATAGAATTTAAACATTTACAAAAATTTTGTCCAAGTGGAGTTTATATTTTACCTCAATTTAATAATATATCAATTTGGCATGGTGTAGTTTTTGTAAGAGATGGTTATTATAAAAATGGTATTTTTAAATTTAAAATAAAAATACCAAATAAATATCCAAATGTTGAACCAACTGTTGAATTCTTTTCTAAAATGTATCATCCTTTAATTAATCAAAATGGTATTTTAGATTTAAAAAAAAAATTTCCTATTTGGGAACCTGGAAAATGCTTTTTAGTAAAAGTTATTTATTATATTCAAGATATTTTTTATAATCCTATTTATTTTAATAAAAATCATGAAAGTAAAAATAGTGATTTAAGTAATGAAGAACAAAATAAAATTACACAAAGTGTTAATGAATCTATTAAAAATTGTTATGTTAATGATAAAGAATCAAGTATTCAATTTTCAATAAAAGATAAATCGCATCAATTAATTTTGGATAAATTATTAAAACAAAATAAGGAAATTTCGACTTATGATAGAATTGAAGATTTTAAAAATTGGTTTATGAATAATTTTATGGAATTAATTCAAAATACTAATTCTAAAAATGAAAATAGTAAAAAGAATAAAACTAAAAAATAAAATTTTTTTAAATATAAAAAAGTAAAAAATATATTTTTTTAAATATTAAAATAAAATATATTTAAATTTTCATATTTTTTCTAAAAAATATAATTTAATTCAAATTTCATATAAGCTAAATATTAAATAGCATAATTTTCATATTAACTATAAAAATCATATATTATATATAATCAAAAAAAAAAGAATTATATAAAAAGATATATTAATCAATTTTATTATCACTATTACAATTTATTTTACCTTGATATCTTTTATTCATATCATTTTGAATATTAGGAAGATAATTAGTAACATCATCAGGATTAGAATTAACTAACTTAATTAAATCATCTTTTAAATAATCTAATTCATCATCATTTTCATCTCCTTCAAAATCTCTAATTAACAAACCATTTTTTGGTTGTAAACCAAAATTACAACTATTATTATCAATAATAATAACATTTTTTAAATCTCTTCCTAATTTACTTAAATCTTTAAAATTAATATCACCAACTTTATTAGTATGATTTCTATATAATCTTCCCATAACTTTATTATTTGGGTCAATACTATCAATAACAATATCAGCATAATTTTTTAAAGCTGCTGTAAAAATTATTATTTCAAAGTAATTTGATAAATCTATAATAAAATCTTCTGTTCCAGGTCTTATTTGAATATATGCTGATTCTTCATCTTCTACATAATGAACTAATGTTTCATCTAAATCTAATACTAATGTATATTTGTATTTTTCATTTATTGGATTTAAATATGGAATTTTTGGTTTTTCTTCTTCTATATTTTCTTCGTTTAAATTTGAAATTTTTTCTATTGGGTTTTTATTTATTGTTTTTTGAAGGAGATCTTTTATACTTTTGTTTTGTAATATTTCATTTATTGTTTCATTTATTTTTGATTTTTTTATTGATTTTATATATGCATTTAGTAAGTTTATGTTACTTTCTATAAAAGGATATTTTTCTTTGAATTCATTATTGTTTTGGAAATATTCTTTTATTGTGTTTAGGATATTTTTTAATATTTGTTTTGCAATTTTGTTATTGTTTGATATTATTTTTTTACAATTTAAATTATTTAACCATGTTTTATTTTCTTCTAATTTTTTTATTAATTTAATATAAGTATTTTCTTCTTTTTTTTCTTTTGTTAAATTACTTTTATTTAAACATATTAAAATAAAAGACATGAAATTCTGACTGTAATAAAAAGCTAAATTTTTAATCCCAGATAAATAAATTTCTTTTTCATTTTCAATTAATATGATAATATTTAAAATAAAGAAATATATAATTTTTTGTAAAATAAATTCCTTAATACATTTTTGAATAGTATTATTTTGTTCAGAATATTTTTCAAATACCAAAAACAAATCAATATTACTTTTATCATTAATAATATCAAAAAAATCTTTTAAAATTGCTAATTTATTTTGTATAATTTCCATTTTATTCATTTCTAAATCTTTTCTCAAATCCATATATAAATTATCAATTAAAACAAGATTTTCAAAATTTAATAAATTACAATCAATAATAAAATCAAATTCTTCTAAATTAAAAATATTTAATAAATTTGAATTAGAAGATTCATTTGAAAAAGATTGATTTGTAGTTTGAGTGATTTGAGTATCATTTTTACTTTTTGTATTAGTTTTAATAGTATAAATTACACAATTTTCACTCATTTCTTCTTCTTCACTTTCACTTTCATTTATATTTTCAAAATTTTTTGGTTGAATTTTAAATGATTGTTTAACTGTTGAACGAGGTTCTGCAAATTTTAATATTTCTTTATTTAATTGAAAACTTCCTTTTCTTCTTGAATTATTATTTTCTTTTAAATCATTTTTATCATTTAAATCATTATAATTTAATTTTTGAGAATTTTCATATTTTTCTAAAGCTATTTTTATTGAGTTTTCTTCATCATTTATATTAGAAAAATATTTTTCTTTTTTTTTATTGTTTAACTTAGTTTCATGTGGAATTTCAGTAAAATTTTTTTTATATGATAGTGATTTTTTTTTTATACAAGTTGTTGAATTGTGAATCAAAGGAATTGTATCATTAATTTCATCAAAATCATCTTCTATACATTCTTTTTTTTCCATTTTAAAATTGTTTTAATTTTTTTATATAAACTTTTATTTTAAATTGGTTAAATTGAATTTTTATTATTTTATTCTTTATTTTTCTTATATATAAGATTCTAAATTATTGTTTTTATTTTTTTCTTTATTTTAAAAAAAGAGATTTTAAATTGAAGATTATTTAATATAATATTTAATAAATATTAGATATCTTCCATTAATTATTAAATTTTTAATATTTGATAATATATTTATTGATTGATTCAAATTTTATAAGTATAAATATAATTAAATTATCAAATATTTTTAAAAATCAAACTTTAAACTATTTTTATTTCTTCTTAAGTCTATTAAAATACAAAAGATTAATTAAAAATAATATCTTTATAATTATTAATTGAATTACAATTTTAATTTCTATTAATATTTTATTATTATAAATTTCATTATTTTTATTAATTAAAATTTTTTAATATCTTAATTCATAAAAATATTTATAATTTTTTTTCTAGTTGATTCAATAATATTTATTTTTAAAAATATTTCATAATTTAATTATATTTATACTTAT
>JAJJLH010002214.1:0-34101 GCA_023806865.1 Isotricha sp. YL-2021a | reverse complement strand
TATATTATTTGAAGAATAATCAATTGATAAACTTCTCTTTTTATTAAATAACGATTCTTGAGTTTTGGATTTATGCATTTTATATTTTTCTGCATATGAATATAAATAATCAAATACATCTTTTCTTCTTGATAAATTAAATGAATCATTTTTATTTTCATTTATTAAAGGAGTAAATAATTCTTGTCCTGTTTTATTATCAAAAGGTTCATTTGCTTCTTGAAATAATTTATTTTTTTTTTCTTGAGATTTTGATAAATAAATTTTTTGTCTTTCATCAAAAGATTTATTTATTAGACTTCCTTTTGAATAATCTGTAAATTCAGGTTTGAATGAACAATCTTGATACATTTCAATTTCAATTCTTTTTAATTTTTTTTGAATATTATCTTTACTATTATACATTCTGTTAATTCTTTCTTCTCTTGATAAATTTTTTTTATTTTCCATTTTTAAACTTTTTAAATTAAAATTTGGGATAAAAGAAAAATCTTCTTTTTTATATTTATCTTTTAATTTTTTCATTTTATTTTCTATAATATCTCTATAATTTAATAATGATTTATCATCTTTATAATTTGTTCTAAATTTTTTTGATTCTTCTAAAATTTCAGTTGTATTAGAATTTATTTTAGGATGAAAAGTATATATTTCTTTTTTATCATTTAATAAATTATCTTTTAATTCTTTTATTCTTCTACATTCTAATTCTGCCATTTTAATTCCTTTTTCATATAATCTTTCTCCTGTATTTGTAAATGTACTTCTTTGAATATTTTTATATATTTTATTTCTTATTTTATTATGATTTGGAGATTTTTTTAAGAGAGATTTTATTTTAATTGATTGATTATTATTATATGCTTTCACATTTTTATTTTCAGTTAAAATATTATTTTTTAAATTATTTTGATATGATTTTATTTCTGTTGGAATATTATTATTTATTAAATTAAATGATTGATTATTTAAATTATTTGATAAATTAGGTTTTTTTATTTTATTTAACTCAAAAGATTTATTTCTACTTTTTCTTTTTTCCATTTTCTCTTTTAAATTATTAAAAAATCTTTCATATGAAAATAAGGTATGTTCAATTGGATTTATTTTTTGTTTATTTAATGAAATGAATTTTTTATTTGGTTTTTCAACTGGAATTATTTCTTTTTTATTCTGATTTGTCTCAATATATTTTTTTGTTTTTTTTTTAGTTTTATTCTTTTTTAAATTTGGGTTTTTTCTTATCATTTTCTCAGGATTAAAAGTATTTTTTTTAAATATAAAATTTTCAAATTTTTTTTTTGGAGAATTAATTTGAGAATTTATTTGTGAATTGGTTTTTGAATTTGATTGTGAATTTATAATCCGATTTTGAATTTTATTATTATTAATTATGTTATTTTTAATATTATTATTATTAGTATTATTAATATTATTAGTATTATTAGTATTATTAGTAATTATTTTACTATTATTATTAGAATTAATCTGAATATTATTATTATTATTTATTTTATTATTTTCTAGATTTAATTTCTTTATTTCTTTATTTAATTTATTATTATTTACTTGTCTAGTTGATTCCTCATCAACTTCTTCTATTGTTGGAGTAAAAAATATATTATCATTATTGATGAATTCATTTTTAAATTTAATAATTTGATTTTTTAAAAAATCCATAGATGAATAATCTAAATTATATTGTTTACAAAAGTTAAAAGATAATTCTTCAGGATTTGAATTTAAAAAAATTGGTAAATTTCCACTTTTTCCTTGATCTAATTCAATTGTCATAACATAAATTGGCTCTTCTTTAATTAAATTTTTATTTTTTTTATTTGGTAAAAATTTTTTTTTTTTATTTGTGTTTTCCATTAAAAAAAATTTAAATAATTGAATTTTTAAAAAATTTTTAATTTAAAATGTCAAGAGCAAATGTAGGAAACATGAATGATGAAAAAAAAATAAATGATATCACAAAAAATTTTGAAAACGAATTTGGATTAGAAGGAAATGAAATACCTAGATTGAAATTTGAATCTTATAATTTATCAGAAAAGCAAAAAAAACAACAAATTGAAATATATTTTTTAAAAGTTTTTGAAAAATTAGAAAAATTAAAATTAAAAAAAAAAATTCAAGAACAAAAGCAATATCAAGATATAAATGAAAAAAATGAAGAAAATAATAATGAAGATATAATTGATAATGAAACAGAAAAAAAGGTAACAATTAATAAATACTTTGGATGTGTGTTTATCATATTAATAATAGTGATATTTATTTATAATAAATTGAAAACTAAATAAAAAAAATTTAATAAAAAAATAAAAAAATATTAAAACAACTAAAAAAAATAAAAAAAAAATGGAAGAACCCTCAAAAACAATAGAGCAACCCCAGAAAAATGAAAACAAAATCCCAAATTCTCGTTATCAAAACTTATATGAAGAAGAAAACTCAATAGAACCTCATCATTTAATAAGTCAATCATGGAACTTTACACCAAAACAAAACTTTTATTTAAACTATATAAAAAGTCATGATGATTTTATACCAACTGACATAAATAATCCATATCCATTCTCATATAGAAAAGCAGAATATGTGGAGGATAAATATAAAAAAGCAAAAGTACCATTTAAAAATTTTCATCCTGAAAAATATTGTACATTAACAGGAGATTATAGAAGAAATAGATCTCCTGCTTATTCATTTGGAATAAGAAAGCATTTAAATAAATCAAATATTAATAATGCTTTAGTTCCTTCATATGATGAAAATGATATTAAACCAATTATAAAAGAATCAAATTCTTTTAATGGAAAATTTGGTAATGTTTATCCATTAATTTCATTAAATAATAAAAAAAATTTTGAGAATTTTGTTAATTTACATGAAGATAGATTTAAAGGAGGTAATTTAAATAATATATCTAGTAAAGATATTTTTCCTGGCCCTGGGGCTTATAATGTTGATAAAATTACTATGTTTAGTGGAAATGGTAGAACCCCTTTGAGTAATTTTAGAAATAATAATCCAATTACTATTGCTAGGAGGTATGATAGAGTTAATTATGATGTTACTCCTGGACCTGGATATTATAATCATTCTACTAATTTTGGAAGAATTTATTATTAATTATATTATTTTTTTATTTTTTTTTTGGTTTTTTTCATAAAAAAAAAGGAATTATTTTAATTTTATTTCGGTTTTTTTTATAATCTTTTAGGAAAAGTGTTTTGACAGTTTTAATTTTAATTATTTTTTATATAAAGTGAAAATATTAATTATACATATTTTTTTAAATTTTCTTAATGAAAGAATTTTAAGAAAACTTAAACTAAATTTAGATTAAATTTTTCCAAATAAAAAAATAAAATAAATGTTCAATTATCCAAACTACTATATAAATAGACCAATTCCTTCACAGCCTATAATAACAACACCACAATTACACTACAATCCAAATCTCCAGATAATAAACAACAAAATATCTTTTGACGAATACAAAAACAAATTCAAACACTATCCAGTAAACATATATAAACAAACTCCAAATTACAACACAGTAAAAAGTCAAATAATATCTCATAATAAATATGACGACATTCCAGAAAATTTAAATGAAATATACAATTACTCATCATCTAGAATGAACAATTTAGCCCAATCATATGCTTTCTCTCAAAATTATCAAACACCCTATACTAATTATTATAAAACACCACTTCCTCCAATAATAACACCATATAATATTATAACAAGATCAATTCCAACTCCAATGCCAATTATCCCTGATTCATTTATGCATAAATATAATTTTGCAAAACCAATTTTTGGTTCTAGTTTAAAAGGTCCCAATATTCCTTTTAGAGATTATTCTAATAATTTTGGTTTGAAAGTTCATAATGAACCTAATTTTTATCAAGCTCCTTCAAGAGATACTATTTTACCTTCTATTCAAGGACATAATCATCCTACTTTTGGTGGTGATCATTTTCTTGCTTTTGCTATGGCTATGTTAAAACAAATGGATAGGAATGAAAAAAAAAATGTAGATTTACTTAAGGATACTTTGAAAAGACAAGAAGAAGAAATGGAGAAATTGAGAGAAAAAGAAAGAAAGAGAAGGAAAAAGAAAAAGGATAAGAAAAAGAAAGAGAAAGATAAAGATGAAGAAGAGAGTTCTGAAGAAAGTGAAAAAAAAAAAGATTTAGGTGTAGGTAAAACTAAACCAAAGAAATTAAAGGATATAGAATTAATTCATGATTGGTGGCATTTATGTAGAGATTTTGTGAATATTTATATTTTTATATCTACTGCTAAAAAATATTCAAATTATGCGAAAATTAGAAATAGAATTATTGAAGATAGATCAAAAGCTATTGTTAAAGAATTTGCTATTTTAAAAGATTGGATTATTGCTGTTGAAGAACCTTTATGGAAAGAATTAAAAATTATGGATGATTTAGATCTTTATTTTACTAATATTGATTCTAGTTCTAAAATTAAAATTCAAAGTCAAAAAATAAATGCTTTAATTCAAAAATATATTGAAAATTTAATTTCTAAATGTTCAAAATTAAATGATATTCCTGATAAAGTTTTAGAAATTTTATATGAATATATTAAAGATAATGGATATTTTGCTAAGAATTATTTAAATACTTTTCAAGTTAATAGATTAGATTTTGGTTTTTATGGTAATACAAGAAAATTAAATAATGAGCAAAGTGGAATGTTACTTTCATTTTTAATTATTTCAGGTATTACAGTTCAATCATTATTTCTTCATTTAAAAGAAATTTTTAAAGATGAATTCAATAAAAGAATAAATACAAATATTTTAGTAGTAGGTAGTGTATTACATTATATAAATGTAAATGCATTTAAAGATAATCCAACACAAAATAGAGAACCTTCAATTTTATTTAATTATTATAGAAATTATCATATTTTCAATGAACAACTTGAAAAACAACATGATGTTTTAAATAGTAATGCTTTATTTCTTGATAATGATGAAATGGTTGATTATTTAATTCCAGAAAATAAAATTAATCGTTATTGGGAATTTAATGAGCAATTTTCTTCATCAATAGAAAGTTTTATTCATTTATGGGGTTGTAAATTAGCAAAAGCAATTAAAAATAGATATTCTATCAATGATCCAAATCTTAAAGTAAAGAAAAAATTAGAAGCTCCTTCAACAAAAAAATTCACAAAAGATTCAAGTGATAGTGAAAATAATGAAAATGAAGAAGAAGAAGATGATTAATAAAATATATTTTTTTATTATAAATCATAATATACATTATTAAAAATAAAAAAAAATTAAATTATTATATATTCATGTTAAAAAAACAATATATTATTTATTTAATTGTTTTATGTGGTGGAATAATTAAATCTCTATTAACATCAGAATTCATATATTGTGTAAGTAATTTTTGTAATTCACCATGTTTTTCATTTAAATCTTTAACATTTTCAACTAATTCTTTTCTTTCAAAAAGTAAATCATGATAAGCAGTCAAAGCAGTATCAAGTGCTTTCCAAACATTATAGGTTTTATCACTAATTGTATTACCTAATTTTTCCCAATATGTTTCTGATAAATATTTCATTCTTTCTTTTTTAGCTTCTTCATTATCTTCTAATGAAAAATCACCTCCACTTGAACCAGAAGTTGCATTATTTAACACTATAAAAATATTAAATATAAAATATTATTTTTTTTACTTTTTTCTTGAGCTTTTTTTTTCTTTTCATTATAAAATTCTTTTAATATTTCAAGAACTTCATTTGGATCAATTTTAATTTCATCATTTTCATTTGAATTTTTTTCTTTTTCTTCTCCTTCTGAATCACCTTCATCTTCTTCATTTTCATCTTTTTTATCTTCTTGTTTATCATTTAAATTATGTTTATAAAATAATTCTAATAATTGATTTAATTCATGTTCACTTTTAATATTTAAAGCTCTGCAAATTGATTCAACGTATTCAGGAACTTTTTCTTCATATGTCATATTTTTACATCTTTCAATTGTATCTGTTTCTATTAAAAATTCAGCTTCTTCTATTATATATATGAAAACTTGTTTTACTCTTGGAATTGATATTTTATCTAAAATATTATTTTTGAAATTATTTCTTTTTTTTTCTGCTTCATTTACTTGTTTATTTTGATTTTCTTCTGTTTCTTCTAATTCTTGATCTCTTTGTAATTCATCTAATGAAAATCCTTTATTATTATCATTTGGTATATTTTCCATTCCTAATTGTTGAGTTTTTATTGTCCTATCTGCTAAAATTACTTTTAATGCTAATTCTTTTGCTTCTTTACTTTTCATTTCATAAATTTCTTTAAATACTAATTCATCATGTTTTTCAAAATGTTGGAATTTTTCTTTTAAAGCATCATAACTCTCTGTCATTTTTAATAATTCTATTCTTAATTGAGAATTTTTTAATCTTTTTTGTAAATCATTTTTTTTATATATATCATTACATACATTTATTTTATCTAATAATTTACTATTCCATGAGTTAAATTGATCTCTTTTTTCTTCTGCTTCTTTTATTTTTTCATCTCTTATTTTTATACGATATTCTAATTTTTCATATAATATTTTAATTTCATATAAAAATTCTTCTACTTTTTCTTTAATATAATTTAAATGAGTTTCCATTAAAATAACTTTATTAATAAAATCATTTTCTTTTTTTTTAGCTTCTTTCTCAGCATTTTCTTCTAAAGTATCTTGTAAATTAGTTAATTCTTTTTCTTTCTCAGTACCAACTCTATCAAGTTTATCAATTAAATTTTTAATATAAGTAATATATTGTTCATTAATAATATCTTTTCTATCTTCAATAAATTGTTGTTCAATTTTATTTAAATGTTCTAACATTTTATCTCTA
Source organism: Isotricha sp. YL-2021a (assembly GCA_023806865.1). NCBI lineage: Eukaryota > Ciliophora > Litostomatea > Vestibuliferida > Isotrichidae > Isotricha > Isotricha sp. YL-2021a. Next base: position 27,172 of record JAJJLH010002214.1, on the reverse strand, counting down.
ATAGTAATAAATTGTTGACTCATTAAATCAATCATTTTTTCAATATCTCTATGAAATTGTTTTAAACTATCAACATATGTTTGATCTCTATAATCTAATTCTTTTCTAAATTCAATTATTAAATTTTTTTTTCTTTGCATAATTTCATCACATTCTAATTTAAATTTATCAAATTCTTCTTGTAATTTATCAGCTTGTTCAATTTCCATTAATTCTTTTGCTTTATCTTCTGCCTTTTGTAAATCTTCTGGTAATCTTTCATCAAATTCTTCTAAATGTTTTAATCTTTTTGCATGTGATTCTTCATTATGCATATTACGTTGATTTTCTACTGCTTGTGTATTTTTATATATTTCTTGTATTTGATCAAATCCATTTCTTCTTTCATTCTCAATTTCATCTATTTTTTATTTATAAATAGTATTTTACTGTATGATCGTTCTATTTGAGTTTTACCATAATTTTTGCATTCAATGGAATAAGTTTTCTTTTCCATTTTTAATTAAATATTTTTTTTTTATGTAACTTATATATAATTAATCAAATTATGAATTTTTAAATTTTTACTATATTTTGTTAAATAAAATTTTCAATGTTTAATATTTACACTAATATCATTAAATTTAAAAATTTAAATATTTAAATATAAAAGTATTTTAAACTTTTCCTCAAAAAGAATGATCTTAAGTAAACTTTCTAGAAACTTCAGATACAAAATATTTAGAAGAAACTGGTCCTCTATCAATAATAGAAGTCATTTCATTAGAATCATTCCTAGAAATAAAAGAAGCCGTTCCACTAAATTCGGGAATTTCATCAATAATGGGTTCACCTAAAGATTCATCTAAAAAATAAGTAATAACTGCAGTAACAACTCCACAAATAGAAAATAAATAATTAATATAATTTCCAATAACAGAAGAAATAGGAGCAACAAAACAAGCTCCAAATCGACTTAATAAAAATAAATAAGAGCAAACACTTCCTCTAATAGGAGTAGGAAAAACTTCAGGTGAATAAATATAAATAACATTAAAAATTGCAGCATAACCAAAAGTAGTCAAAAAAATTAAAAAACTTTTTATAACAATTGAAAAGTCTATAAATGTAAATAAAAAAAATCCAATTGCTCCTAAATAACTTCCATATTTCATTATTACTAATCTACCAAAAATATTTGCCATCCAACCTGATGACATTTCACTTATCATTTCTGCTGAAAATGCCATTATAGAATCTACATACATATTTCCTCCTAAATGCTCTAAATTTAATATTATTCCATAAAAGTAAAATGCTGATAAAAACCATACTATTGCTAATAATAATAATTTTTTCTGTTGGGATTTTAATTGAATTATTTGAATTATTGATAAATTTATTTGATTACTTCCTTTTCCTGTTTTTTTTGTATTTTTTTGAAGAAATTGTTCCATTTTTGGTTTGTAATCTTCCCATTCTTTTTCTGTTTTATTTATTTTTGCAATTTGATCAAATGTTGATATTATTTCTTCAGTTTTACCTTGAGAATTTAACCATCTTACACTTTCAACCATATAAATAATTGACCAATAAGCTAAAATTGAAAATGGAATTGATACTACGAAAAATAAAAGTCTCCAATTTTTAAAAAAATAAAAAAATAAAGAAACAAAAATTCCAGTTACAGGATACATTGAATTAACTAATCCCATAATAATACCAGAAATGTCTCTGGCGACATATTCAGAAATCATAATTGAAGACATACCATAAACATAAGAAGTAAATCCAGATAAAAAAATAATAAAAAGTAATTGAGTTGGATTAATAGTACATAAACTTAAAATATTTGCTAAACACGATATTGATAATAATATTTGAAATATTCTTTTCCTACCAAATTTATCTGGTAAAGAAGATAAAGCTAAACAACCTAAAATTGAACCAAAAAAAAAAACTGAACCAATTAATGGAATATAATTTTCTCTATCACATATTAAATCAAATGAATAGGTAAAATTAATTATACTTTTTGAAGGATCTTTTTTATATGTTATTGTACTTGGATTTTGACAAAATAATTGCTTATTATATTCACATTCATGATAAATTGAATTTAAATCATCATTTATTTTACATAAATAATTTGGCTTTTTTGTTAAAAATGCAAAACCAATAGATTGAATTAAAGATAAACTTGCACTTCCTATAACACACCATATTATTTTTGTTTGAAGTGGTCCTTTATCTCCTACTATTACTAATGCTTCATCCATTTAAATATTAACAATTTATTTATATATTATTTAATTGGATATTAATAATTTATATGGAAATTTTATAGTTTTCATATTTTTTAATGTATAATTTATTAATTTTTTAAATTTTTTTTTAAAATTTTTTTCACTTAAATATGTGGTTTGGATTAAATTCTTTTGTAGCCCAATCTGGAATTGATGTTTTAAATTCATAATTTTCAAATTTATATGTCCATGCATGTAACCATATTTTATAACAATAAATTTCAGATACGGATAAATTTAAATTATTATCAATGATATTATTATTATTATTTATATTATGTTCATTTTCATTTTTTTTTTCTTCTTTTTCTTTTTTTTCATCTTCCTCTTTTTCTTTATCATCTTTTTTTTCTCTAAATAAATATTCTTTCATTTCTGGATTATCTAATTCTTTAATTCCATTAAAAACTATGCCTCCATAACAAGGATCATTTGCAATAGGAAAGCCTAAATATTTTAAATGTATTCTTATTTGATGTGTTCTCCCTGTTTTTGGTTTACAAATAACGACAGAAGTATTACTTTTCTCATCATAAAATAACTTTTCAAATTTAGTTTCTGAAAATTTTGGAATATTTAATTCATCATTATTATTATCTTCATTTCCATCATTTCCATTATTTTCTTTTTTTATAAAATTATTTTTTTTTTTACAACCATCTAAATCTAATTGAGAACTTTTAATTTTATTTTCTCTTTTCATTTTTTCAGCTTCTTCATCAGAAATATCAGTATAAATCCCTTTCCCATTATCTAAAGCAATAATATATCTTTTAACAACAACATTATCCTCTTTAAAATTTCCTTTAACTCTAGCAAAATAAATTTTTTGAATTAAATCAGAATGTAACTTTTCTCTAAACCTTTCAGCAGAATTTTTATTTTTTGCAAATAAAACAACACCAGAAGTATGTTTATCTAATCTATGTAAAACTTTAATATTTTCATATCCATATTCATCAAGTAAAATTCTTTGAAGTGTATTAAATTGATATCCACCACAAACATGAACAGGCCAAGATGAGGGTTTATTTACAGCTAAATAATTATCATCATCATAAATTATTTCTAATTGAGTATCAATTATTGGATTTTCTTTTCTTATTGTTAAATGAGTTAAAAAATCATTTCTTTTTAATTTATATGATGGTTCAACCTTTGTGTTATTTATTAATATTTTTCCTGAATTTATTGCATTTATAAAATATTCATATGTATATGATGTAAATTCTGTATTTAATACTGATATTAATTCTTTCCCAACCCAACGACCTTTTACATATAATTGATATTTAAATTCATATGGTTCAATTAAACGGAGATTGTTTTTTTTTATTATATGGGGCTTCATACTATAATATTCATTTTTTATTTTTTTTAAAGTTTTTCTTTCTACTTTTTTTTCAATTTTTTCCATTTGAGGTTTTTTTTGTGAATATAAATTTTTTTATTTTAGATATATATAATTATAATTATAATTATTAATTTAATATATGATATATTTTATAATTTTTATTTTATTTATTAATAATATTTTATTTTTTAATTAGTTTTAAAAAATGATTCCTATATTAAAAATCAGATTAATATATGTTAAGAGGAATTTATGTAAAAATATTTTTCAATTATTTTATCCTTTAATCTATATATTTTTAATAGGATATTCTATAAAAGGATTACTATTTGAAAATTCTCAAAATAATAATAAAACAAAACCAATATCTTATTCTAATCAAACTTTTAATTTATATAATTATCAATTTATAAATAATATTAATGAACAAATAGGTGTTATTTCAAATAATAAAATAATCATTGAAAAATTTGTAGAATTTTCAAAAAGAGTATATTCACTATCATATTTCACAATTAAAACATTTTCTAATGAAAAAGAATATAAAAATTATTTATATTCAACAAATTATATTAAAGAAATACCATTTGATTTTATATTAGTAATAAAAGGTAAAGATATGAAAAATATAAATTTTGAGATAAAAAGTCAAAATTTAAAAATAAGATCAATATATTCTTCATCAAATTTATTAACATTTAATAGAGATTTAATGAATACACAATTAAATGATGTAGATAAATGGGTAAATTATGATATTTTATTAACTAATTTCCTTTTATATTTAAATAATATTGGCCCAACAAAAGAAAATATTAAAATAAATTACAAACCATTAACAACTCCACCAATATATAATGTTTTAAGTAATGAAGATTTTATAATGTTAATTCCAATGTTAATATCAATTTCATATTCTTCTACTTTATTTACATTCTTTTTATGGATGGTAAAAGAAAAAGAAAGAAAATTAAAAGATTTATTATCAAGACAAGGAATAAATCCAATTAGATATTTTTTTTCATGGATCTTAACTTTTATAACATTAACAATAATTCCAATGATAATATGTGCATATGTAATCAAAAAATTTTTTTTTTATAATATAGGTTTTTTTTGGATTTTGATTTCATTATTTTTATTTTCAATGAATATTTTTAGTATGTCTTTTGTTCTTCAATCATTTGTTAATACAATTCAAGGAGGACAAACTTTAATTAAAGTTGTTTATTTAAGTGTTTCAATATTATCTGGAGTTATTGCATCTCCTCAAATAAATTTATTTGTTAAATATATTTTATTTATTTTTCCACAAATAACAGAAGTTGAAAATTTTGAAGTTTTATTTGCTTTGGATAATTATGTAAATGGGATTGATTCTACTTTATTTTTTATTCCTTATAATAGAATTTCATTATTTAATACTTTTGTTATGTATATTTTATCTTTTTTATTTGATATTAGTTTAGGAACTTTTTTTACTATTTATCAAAATTCTGGAATGGATTTAATACCTTTTATTAAACAATTATTTACTTTAAAAACATTAAGAGATTTTGATATTTTATATGATGAGAAAAATTCTGATATTGAATTAGAAGAAATAAAAACAAAACAAAAAATTGAATCAAATCATCAAATAATAGAAAATGAAAAAGAAAAAAAAGAAATGGGATATTTATCAATTCAAAATATTACAAAAAGATATGATGATTTAATAGCAGTTGATAATTTTAATGGAGAATTATATTCAAATGAAATATTTTGTTTATTAGGACATAATGGAGCAGGAAAAACAACATTAGTAAAATTAATTTCCAGAATGGAAAAACCAAATAAAGGTGATATTTATTTAAATGGAATTTCAATATATAAAAATAAAAAATACCTTTTTCAAAATATTGGTTTGTGTAATCAAGAAGATATTTATTTTGATTATTTAACTGTAAGAGAACATTTAAAATTAATGTCTGAATTAAAAGGAAATAAAATGAATAAACAAGAAATAAATAAATTAATAGAAAAAATAGAATTGGAAGATAAAAAAGATTCATTATCATCAACTTTATCAGGAGGACAAAAGAGAAAATTATGTGTAGCTTTAGCATTATGTGGAAATAGTAAATTAGTTTTATTAGATGAACCAACAAGTGGAATGGATATAATGTCTAAAAGAGTTTTATGGGATTTTTTAAGAGAATATAAAAAAGATAAAATTATTATTTTAACTACTCATTCTTTAGATGAAGCTGAAATTTTAGGTGATAGAATTGGTATTATGAATGAAGGAAAATATATTTGTTCAGGTACTTCTAACTTTTTAAAAAGTAAATATCCTTGTGGTTTTAATATAAATTTTATTATTAATGATAAAATTTTAACTAGAGAAAAAAGAAATGAATTTGTAAGTAAATTAAAACAAATTGATAATTCTGGTTTAATTAAAATTGCTTCTAAAAATATTTTATCTATAAATTTTTTAAAAACTGATGAAAATGTTAAAGAATTATTTAAAGAAATTGAAAGAATTAAAAATGATTATGGAATTGAAAATTATACTGTTTCTACTACTTCTTTAGAAGATGTATTTTTGAAATTAAATAATAATGAATTAAGTACTTTAATGTTTAATCAGTTAGAAAAAGAAGAAGATTTTATTAAATCAAAATATGATACAAGTGTAACTGTAAATGTTAAAAATAAAAAAACACAAATTTCATTTAGAAATGAAATTAGATATAATATTTCAAGAAATTTAATTCCTTTATGGAGAAATAAATCTAGTTTTATTTTAGAAATTATTTCTGCTTCAATTACAATATTTATTTATATTTTTGGATTAAATTCTTTATTTATTACTTCAAGATATACTTATCAAAATATAAATGAATTAATAAAAATAAATCCAATATATATTAAATCTTATCCAAATGAATATTTTGATATTTTAAAAAAATCCTATTTTTATAAAAAAAATAAAATAAAATTGCAAAAAATAAAATATGATTTCAAAAATAAAAAAAATTTAACTATTAATAATATAGATGTAGAATTTTATGAAAAAAGTAAATATAAAAATGAAAGAAGTGTATTAGTTATAAATCAAAAAAATGTGAATAATTTAGAATTTAATATTTTATATCAATCAGCATCGGTAGAATATTTTCAATCAACTATGAATTTCATTATATCATTTCTTTTAGAAAAATATGATATAAAAACAAATTTTATTCATAAATATTCAAATATACCAACAGGAAGTAAACCAGATGATTTAAAGGATTTCCAAAAAATATTTGTTTTATTATATTCATTAATAATGATTTGGAATTCATTTATATCAATAAGTGGATTTATGATAACAACTCCTTTAAAAGAAAGAATAAATAATATAAAGCATTTATTATATCTTTCAGGTTCAAATATGCTTGCATATTGGCTTAGTATATTAATTATAGATATTGTTAAATTTATGATATTTTTATTTTTAGTTTTTCCATTTTTAATATATACTGATAGTCAATATTGGTATCATTTAATTGTTATTATACCATTTATATTTGCTGTTAATTTATTTATTTATATTTTTAGTTTTTTATTTCAAAAAGAAGAAAATGGACAAAAGTTTTATTTATTATTTTGTTTAATTACCTCAATTTTATTTCCTAGTATATCAATGATTAGATTAGGAGGAAATAATTTTTTTAAATATTTATCAGAAAATACATTTATTTATACAGAATCAGATTTAATTCCTAGTTCTTCATTATTAATTGCAATAGGAAGAATATTTTATTTTTCTTTATTAAAAGGAGGAGGAATTTATAATGAAAATAAATTAAAATATTGTATTTTTAATCATACAATGATATTTATAATCCAATTTTTTATTTATGCCTTTATTTTACTTTTATTCCAAAAAAGATTTTTTGAAAAAATATATCATGAAATAATAGTATCAATATTTTTCAGAAGAACAATTTTAAATGAAATGCAAAATTCAATATCAGATAATAGAATAATAATATCAGATAATGAAAAAAAATACACAACAAAAATAATAAATTTAATAAAAAATTATTTTATATGTTGTGGAAAAAATATAAGAGCAGTAGATAAAATGAATTTATCATTAGAACCAAATGAGAAATTTGGTTTATTAGGATATAACGGATCAGGTAAAACAACAACATTTAAATCAATAGCAAATGAAATTTTTTTTGATGAAGGAGAAATTGAATTATTCAATAAAAAAGTAACAAAAAATTTCAATGAGATAAGAACAAATATAGGATATTGTCCTCAAGAAAATGCATTATTTGAATATTTAACAGTAGAAGAAATATTATTATATTATATTAAATTAAAAAATGTAAATGAATCAATTAAAGAAATAAGTGAGAGATTTGGTTTAGAAAAATATTTAAAAACATGGTGTACAAATTTATCAGGTGGAAATAAAAGAAAATTAAATTTTGCAATTGCTTTAATGAGTTATCCTAAAATTTTATTATTAGATGAACCATCAACTGGAGTTGATCCAGATTCAAGGAGAATTATGTGGAAAAATATAAATGAATTAAGTTATAATATTGAAGAATATAATTTAATTATTTCAACACATTCTATTGAAGAAGCTGAGATTTTATGTGATACTGTTTCTTGGTTAAAATTAGGAAAATTTGTTTGTGTTGGAAATCCAGAAAAATTAAAAATTGAATATTCAGCTGGATATTATTTATATATTAATTTTAATTATAATAAATTCCAAAATAATGATTTTAATAATGATATTGAAAAAATTAAAACAAAATTTATTAATTTTGTCAAAGGAGAAAATATTATTAATAAAGCTATTGATGAAAAACCTATTTTAATAAATAGTATTAATGAAATTAATATTATCTTGGATAATATAAATGAATATATTTTATCAATTGAATTAAAAGATATTGGTAGAGATGGTTCTTATAATTTTTTTATTCATATGAATGAAGATAAAAAAGGAGAATTTTTTGGTATTATTTTAAATATGAAAAAATCAAATAATTTTATTTCTGAAGTTAGTATTAATATGGAATCTTTAGAAAATATTTTGACAAAATATTAAAAAAAATTTACAATCATTTAAAAACAATAAAATATATATATGTATTTATTTATTATATTTTTCTTCCTCTTTCTTTTTTTTCCTTTCACTGTTTTCTCTTAATAATTCCAAAAAATATTTTTTTTGCTTATCTGTGGAAAATTTAGTAATAGATTGTGATTTAATTTTATTTAATTCTCTATTAAATTTCATATAATAAAGACTATTATCTAAATCACTATTGGAATTAAATGATTTTTTAAAATCTATTGATAAATTTTTTTTTCTAAATGTTTTTAATAGTAATTCTCTTTCATTTTCTAAAATACTATTTCTAAAATTTTCATTTATTTCATTTTGTTTTTTTTTCTTTCATTTAATTCCATTAATTTTTTTTTATTATTGTTTATCATTTTTTCTAAATCTAATTTCTTTTTTAATTCAATTATTTCTTTTTTTTTAAATTTTTCATTTATTTTCATTAAATAACTTTTCTGTTTTTCCATTTGCTTTTTTTCTAAATCATTTTGTAATTCTTTTATGAATTCATTATGTTTTTTATTTTTTAATATTATTTGTTTTTTTTTGAATGATCTTTCTTTTTTTCCAATATATTCTTTTTTTAATTTTATCAAAAATTTTCTTTCCTTTTTAATTAATTCTTGTTCATATTCTTCTTCTAATAATTTCATATTTTTTTCATGTTCATAAAAACTTTTCAAATTTTTTATTTTCAAATTTTTTTGTTTAATTTTTTGATGTTCATTAAAATTATGAATATATCTTTCTATTTTATATTTTGTTCTTTGAGCATTATCTATTCTTTCTTTTTCTTCTTTATTTTGTATTTTTTTTATGTTTAAAGAGATATTATTTTCTTTTTGTTGATTTAAACTTATTATCTCTAATGATTTTTCTTGTTTTATTCTTGATAAACTTTTTTCAATTTTTTCACTTTTAGATTTTATATATTTTAATGCATATTTAACTCTTCTTTCTTCAATTAATCTTTTTGTTTCATTCATTGAATCTACTTGATGTTTATATTTTTTGTTGAATTCAATTATATGCTTAAATCTTTTATTTTTTAATATTTTAATATTGTTTAATAAATAAAAATTATCAAACAATTTTTTCTTATCATAATCATTTATTTTTAATAAAGATGTTTTTGCCAATTCAATTTCATCGAATGACTAAACAATCATTATAAATATTTACATGTGGAGGACTTAATATTTTTGGTCTTTGTGCCAAATCAATATATTTCATTGTTTAATTTAACTTTTTATTTATTTATTTAAATGAAAAAAATATTAATAAGTATTTAATTTAAAAAAAATATATTTTTTTATGTTATATTTTTATATTTTTATTATTTTGGTTTTTCAATATAAAAAATAAAAAAATGGATTCAGAGTCAGATTCAGAAATAAATACAAATAAAAATGGAAAATTAAATAATTCAAATTCTTTAGACAGTGACAATATTGACATGTATCCAGAAAGTAAGAAAACAACAAAAAAGAATAAAATAGCCGAATGTTTTGAAAATTTATTAGGTAGCAAATTAATATTAAATAATAAATCAAATATGTTAATAATAAAACCATATTTAATATTTGAAATATTAGATTTTATAAAAAATACAACAAACACTCAAATAAAAATAGAAATAATTGAAAAAATTATTATGATAATAGAAAAATTATCATATAATAGTGCAATAATAATAGAAAAATCAAAATTAAAAGATGATCAATCACATCAAAAAATGTATTTTATGAATGAATGTATAAATATTTTAATAGAAAATAATCGTGATTTACAATTTTGTGAAAGTGTTTTAAACTTATTTCAAAAATTAATTAATTATTGTGGTGTTAAACCAGATTATTTTTGGAATATCTTTCAAAAAATGACAAATTTATTTTCAAATGAAAAAACTTTTGATGGAAATAAATTTTTATTAATGTTAAAAATACTTAATAAATTTTTAAAAAAAAGTATTAATGATGGTAAAAATTTTCCACAACAATTTTTTTTCTTTAATAATTTACGTTCAGAATTAAAAGTAGAAAGTGAAGCATTACAAAATAATAATACATCAATTGTAAAAGGATATTCAATTGGAATGTGGATTTATTTAGAAAAAATCAATTTAGATACAACAAATAAAAGAATAACAGATAATTCAACTTTATTTTATATTCATACTAATAAATTTGTTGCTTTTGAGGCAACATTAAGACAAAATAAAATTTATTATAGATGGTATAATTTATTAGAAAAAGAAATAAATGAAAATAAAAATGAAACAAATGAAAATAAAGATGAAAAAAATATTTTAAATAATGATGAAAATAATAACAATTTAAATAATGAAATAAATACATTTTTAAATTTAAATAAATCACAAAATGAAGTTTTTTTATGTGATATAGAATATAATAAATGGATTTTTTTATTATTTACACATAAACCAATGTCTTTTCTTCAAAAACCTCAAATTTTATTATATAAAAATGGTGTAACAAATCCAATCATAAAAAATTATGAATATCCAAATGTTAATAATCAAAAAATTTCTTCAATTGGAATTTGTAAAGATTTTACTGGATTATTAAGTAATGTTTTTATGTTAAATGAATGTTTAAGTGTTTCTTCTCCTATTTCAGATTTTGTTAATTATCCTTTTGGATTATATAATGAAAAAACTATTAATGAATTTATTCAATATATTAATCAAAGTGAAATTGACTCTGATGGAAATAAAAATAAAAATTTAATATCTTTAAAGAATATTTTAACATCATTAATTTTTATGTATTCACCATGTAGAATAAAAGGAACAATTTGTATTGATTTAATCGATAATTTAAATGCTGAAATGTTACATTATAATGAAAATAATTTAGTGGGAGGAGTTTTTTGTGATCATAATTATTCATCTAATTTATATTTAATTGGAGGTATTAGTATTTTTCTCCCTATTTTTGAATTTATTTTTAATAGAAAATATGGTACTCCAATGGTTTTAGAAGAAGCAATTAATATTTTATTAAATATTTTTGAAAAAACTGAAATATATGATAATATTATGAGAGATAGAGATAAAGAATTTTTTTCTTATTTATCTTTATTTATTAAAAAATATAAAAAGGAAGAAAATAATTCAATAAATTTATTTACTCATGAAATTATGGTTAAACTACTTGATTTAGTGAAAATTATGATTAAAAAAGATAATAAAAATAATTATCAAATGTTAAAATCATATTGTCAGGAAATTATATTAAATCCAAAATTAATCTGTCAATTTGAACAAAGTATTCAAATTGAATATTGGAAAAATATTATGGAAATATATCAAGAAAATCTTGAAATAATGTATAATGTTTTTGATGCTTGTGATTTATTAGAATTGATTACTAAATTATATGACAATGATATTAATATTTATTGTTGTAATAATCATTATAAAATGTTATGTGAAAAAATTGATATGAATGGAGTTAATACATATAAACTATCTTCTCCAGAATTATTGATAAAAATAAGTCATATTTTAAATATTATTAAAAAGATTTTATCAAGTTCAAAAAAAATTATTTTAGAACAAATGATAAAAATGATAAAATTTTTATCTTTAGAAATCTCTCCTTGTTTAATTAAAGAGATAATATATATTTTCCAAAATTTATTTGGCTTAAATATAAAAAATAATGATATAACAAGTCAATTTATTTATTCAGAAAAAGATGAATATATCGAATCTTTTTTAAAAAATGGAGGATTAGAACATTTATTATATATTTTAACAATTTCAACTTTAGATATTAGATTTGAATGTTTAAAAATTTTTAATTTATTATTTTCAAAAGACAATTTTTCAAAAAAATCAGGATATAGTATTAAAGAAAATTTAATTCCATATATTTGCTCTTCTTTTTTCCCATTAAAAACACCTCTTCCTCCAGAATCAAAAAATACTTCTAAAGAATTAAATCAACTTTTATTTAATACAAATGAAAATTATGATAAAGATGAAGATGAAAATAATATTCAAAATACAATAATAAATAATTTTAATAATTTTCAAACAAAAAAATCAATAGATAATATATCATCAAATTCATTAAATAAATTAGAAGATGAGTACTGGAATATAATATCAGATACAACAATAATTCAAAATTTATCACTTCCAATTTCATATATTCATGAATATTCAAATCCATTAAATGATGAATATGTTGATAATATATATAATTATTTAATTAGTTGGTTAATGAATAAAAATGATATTCCAATTGAAATTGATGATAATGATGATATAATTTATGAACCTGTTTTAAATTTAATTTTTCAATTAATTATGTATAGTGGTATTATTCAAAAACATAGATTTTTAACTGACTTATATACTTTAACACAATTTAATAGAAAAAATTGTGAAATATTATTAAAAAATAAATATTTTTATCAATGGTTTCTTGATTTGATGTTAACATATCAAATAATAAAAATGACAAATGTTTTAAATAATAAAAATGTTAATAGTGGATTATGTGATACAATATTAGATTCTTGTATTAAATTACATACTACAATTTTTATAAATTCTGTTATTTATGAAGAAGAAAAACATATGAATCAAATTATAAAAATTAATTTTTATGGATTTGGGGATAAAAAAAATCCAAAAGATGATATTAATCATGGTTTAATTTTTGATCAATTAATGACTTGGATGTATAAAATTAGATTAATTGGTGATAATGAAAAAGAAGCTTCTACAAAATTAATTCATATATTATTATTTGATTTAGTTGAAAAATTTAGTGTATGTTTAAAAAGAAAAAACTTAGATTCTATTATTTGGAAAACTTTTCAAAATTTAACAATAGTTTGTTATGAATTTGCTTTAATGTCAAATTTTGATAAAGAATTTGAAGAAGAAAATGCAAATTTTGAAAATATTGAAAAAAATGAAATTATAAGTGAAATAATACAAAATTTAAATTATGATTATTCTAAAAAGAAATTTTCAAATGAGGAATTAGATAATTTAGATAGTAAAAAATTAAATAGAGTGAAAAGTGGAATTCAAACACCAATTTTAAATTTATGGGAAGATAAAAGCTTATTAATAAATATATATAATTGTTATAAGGAATTTTGGAGTGATTCTTTATTTTCAGTTGATAAAGATAGTTTATTATTAGATGAAATAAAATCAATTTCTATATTAATAAATAATAAAATATTTAATGAAAGTCCAAATACTTATGCTGCAGAAATGAAAATATTATTATTTTCAAATGAATCAAAATATCAATTTGATGATATAAGACATAATAATATTTTAAAATCAATTTTAAATATTTTAATAATTCTACTTAGATTAAGTGATAATAAAGATGATATTAGTAATTGGATAAGAGAATTAGAAAAATTTATGTTATTTTTAGTTATTGCATCTCAAGGTTTAAGTATAGATACTTCTAATAGGAAAATTAAAGTCAATGAAGAATTTTTATTAGATGCTCAAGAAAATGTTTTAACTGCTTTTGTGGCAACAAATAATTTTTTATTAGAAGAAATGAATAGTCCTAGAAGAAAAGAATTTAATAATGATGTTCTTAATGAATTTATTTATTGTATAAGAACTTTATTTATTACTTATACAGTAGTAGTTGAAAAAATTTTATTGGAAATTGAAAATGAAAAGTCTAAAGATGGATTATATCAAAGTTTAATTAATATTTTTAATAATATTAAAAATATTTTGTTTTTTGTTCCTCAAAAAAGTTATGTTTATTCTCCAATTAATAAAATTTATAATGAAATTTATTTATCAAAAAATCAAAATACATTATTTACTTTAAATGAAATTAGTGAATTTAGATTAAATAATTATTTAGATATTCCTCAAAAATTTAATGATCAAGATTGGATTTATGCTTTTCAAGATAATCCAAAAATTTATAATATAGTCAAAAACTCTTTTTCACTTAATTATTTTGAAAAATTAATGAAAATGAGATTAAATGAGGCAAAAGTTTTAAAATTAAATCAAGATATTTTTTATAAAGAAAAGAATTTTGTAAACCAAGTTTATAAAAGAATTGAAAAAATTATTCAAAATTCTTTAGAAAATACAGAATTCTTACTTTTAAATGAATGTTATAATACTTTAATCAAAAATAAAATAAATGAAAAGAAATGGAAGAAATATAAAAAAAGTTATTTTACATGGAAAGGTAAATGGGTTAATGAAAATGAATATTTAAATTCAGTGAATGATAAAATAATTAAATTTAAAATAGGTAATCATTTTACAAAAAATTATTCTTGTCCATTATTATATGAAATATTTGACATTTGGAATTATCTTCCACATTTTTCAAAATTTAAACCTGACAATTTGTTTTTAAATATTGATAATGGACAAATTAATTTAATAATGGAAGAAAAAAAAATATTTGATGAAGAAAATATTATAGAATTCAAAAAAGAAGATTATCCAAATTATATAAATTGTTATAGTGAATTAAGAGTTGAGCCTAAAACAAATAAATCTTTAATTTATTTTCAAAATACTAATTTTAGTGAAATTGTTGAAATATATTGTCGATTAGAAAAAATATTGAAATATTTTAAATTATTTTATATGGAAAATTTTGATAAATGTATTATTGATGTTGGAGAATATTATTTAAAAAATTTAAAAAATACACAAGATGAAAAATATATTAAATCTTTTAATAATTGTTGTTTATTAAAAAATTTATCACATGTAAAAGGTAAATTTATAATTTCAAAAACATCAATTCATTTTATATTAAAATATCCATTCATTGATAAAAAAGATAAATGTAATGGCTCTTTATTCAATTTAGATTATGAAAAGGAAACAATAATAAAAAAAATAGAATTAGTAGATATAAAACAAATTTTTAAAAGGCGATATTATTATAAAAAAAATGCTTTAGAAATATATACAATAAATAATAAATCATATTATTTTATTTTTGAAAATCAAAATGAAAGAGATTTGATATTTAACATAATATCTCACTCAAATAATATATCTCAAATTGCATATCCAGATAATTTAGTAAATTATGTAAAAGATTGGGAAAATTGGTCAATTGATACTTTTACATTATTAAATATTTTAAATAATTATAGTGGAAGATCATATAAAGATTTAACACAATATCCAGTTTTTCCATGGATAATTAAAGAATATGATATAAATACATTAAAATCTTTTAATAGTGATTCAATAAGGGATTTAAAAAAGCCAATTGGTGCACTTGGAAATGAGTCTCGAGTATTATATTTTATTCAAAAATTTTCTGATTCTCAAGAAAATCAATTTTCACATAATATAAATAATAATGATAATGAAATGAATATTAATATTAATGAAACTGATGAAGGGAAATATTATTATAGTTCTCATTATTCAAATCCTTTTTATGTTTCTTATTATTTAATTAGATTATTCCCTTTTTCTAATTCTGCTATTGAATTACAAGGAGATGGATTTGATAAAGTAACAAGACAATTTTCTTCTTTAAATATTTCTTTTAATAATTGTATGAATGAAACTACTGATATTAGAGAATTAATTCCTGAATTTTTTTATCTTCCTGAATTATTCTTAAATGTTAATCAAATTAATTTTGGTAATAAAAATGAAATTGTTGAAAATTCAAATTGTATTTTACCTTCATGGTCTAAAAATAATCCTTATTTGTTTATTATAAAAAATAAATTAGCTTTAGAAAGTGATTTTGTATCTTTATTAATCAATAATTGGATAGATTTAATTTTTGGTTATAAACAAAAAGGTGAAGAAGCAATTAAAGCAATGAATTTATTTTTTAATTTTACATATGAAGATGGAATTAATATTGAAAAATACACAAATAATCAAGAAGATTATGAAAGTTTAATTTCAAAAGTTGAAATTGGACAAACTCCATCACAAATTATTAATAAACCTTTTATTCAAAGATTAAATAGAAATGAAAGTAAAAATTCTAGAATTTTATTTGAAACATTAAATCAATTAAGAGAATATAATTCTACCTCTGAACATATGAATACTGCAACTTATAAATCTTGTAGAAAAGATATTATTAGTAAAATGATTATTCATATTAAAGCATTCAAAAATAATAAAATATTATGTATTTTTAATAATGGAATAAGTCTTCTTTTAAAAGCTGATAATACTCCTTATAGTGAAAGTGGATTAATTTTTATTAATGAAAAAAAATATTATTTACCAACTGATAATATTGATAATTATAAATCTAATAATAATGAAACAAAAATTAATATAATTGAAGAAGATAATGAAATTATGAAAGTTATTGAAAGTAATCAACCTATTATAGTAATAAGAAATGGGAATTATATTATTAAAGGTGGATTTTTTGATAGTAAATTTATGATATATAATACAGAAAATACAAAAGAAAAATATATATTTATTTTCTTAGATAATGAAAGTAGAGTTACTAATATTATTGTTGATAATGAAAATGAAAAATATTTATATATTGGAACATCGACAGGAAGATTTTTCATTTATTCAATTAATCCTAATAATAAATCAATAAATGATTTATTAGTTTTTGAAGATATGTTAAGTGACCATACAGATATTATTAATTTTATGTTTTGTGATACAAATTTGAATGTTTTGGCAACAGTTAGTTCTGATAAAACTTGTAATTTATATACTTATCCTTCATTAAGATTATTTAGAGTAATTAAAATTTCAAATGAATTTTATTGTGATTATGTTTTTCTTTCTAATTCTCCTTTACCTTCTGTAATTTTATATACTAAAAAACAAAAAATGTTTTATATATATTCTATAAATGGAGGATTTATTACAAAAAAATCAAATAAAAATAAACAGTTATATTCACCAAAAGTTATAAAAGATAATTATCAAAGAGATTATTTATTTTTTGGAACAAATGATGGATGCATTGTATTTAGACGACTTCCTTTATTAGATAAATCAGAATCCTTTGAATTAAAAGGACAAAATGATTCATTATTTTTACCTATTAAATGTTTTGATGTAAGTGAAGATAGACAAACTATATATTATTGGAGATTAGAAAATTTTAATTTAAGTGCCATTAGATGTCAAAAAGAAATTAAAAATGAACAAAATGAAGTAAAAATTTTTGATTCAAAAACAATAATTTAAATAGTAAAATATATATATATATTTATGGAAATAAATAATACAAAAATTAAAATAAATATTAAATTTGTATATAAAATATATATATATAAATATACAAAAAAATTCTTAATTTTAATTTTTTGGCATAAAAGATGAAGTAAAATAGTTATTAATACTTTCTATATTTTGACAAATAATATTATCTTTTTCCCAATTTTTTGATAATATATCTAATATTTTATAAATTTTATGAATATTATTAATTTTATTAAAAACTAATCTAATATCTGCAATATTAACATAAAATATTGACATATTTTTATTCCAAGTAGTTTGAATTTTCACTGGACAAAATTCATATTCATTACTAATTTCTTTTGATTTATTTTCAATAAAAAATTTTTTTGTAAATTTAGTATTATTATCTTTATCTAAAATACCAGAATAATAAATATTTCTATTGTCACTAAAAAATATACTACATCTAAATCCACATTGAATTTGAATTATTTTTTCATTTGAATTACTTTTTTCAATATTTACAATCGTTGGTATTAAAATACTATTTACATTTCCTAAACCTAATTGACCAAAAGAATTATTTCCCCAACCATAAATTTTTCCTCCGTTAACAATACAAATAGTATGTTTAAAACCACATTTTACATTAATTACTTTTTCATTATAAATACTTGAGAAAAATATATTTTCTTTTGGAGTTATTATAAAAGGAATTTCTTTTATTTCATTTTTATCATTTGTTAATCCTAATTCACCATTTTCATTTGAACCAATTGAGTATAATATTCCATTTTTTGATAATATCATTGCAAAATTATATCCACATTCAATTTGTTTTATTTTAATTCTATTAAAATTTAATAAACATGGTTGTATTAATTCATTTTGAATATTTTTAAAATGAAACCAAATATAAACTTCATTATCTTTTGATAAAATTAAAGTCAATTTCTTTGTAGATTTGATATCAATTATTTTTCCTTTTAAACATTTTATAATTTTTGGTTCTTTTGACAAAAAACAATTTCCATAACCTAATTGACCACAATCATTATTTCCAAAGGAAATAACATCTCCTTTATCATTTAATAAATATGAATAATCTTCATTACAAAAACAATTTATAATTTTACCAAAATAATCTTTATTTATTATTTTTATATTTTGATATAATAAAGGAGGTAAAGAAATAAATTGATTTTTTTTATTATTTGATTTTTCAAAATTTGGCAAAATATTATTTTCATTATTTGTTTTTATATTAATTCCACATTGATTATTATTATTCCATCCCCATGAAAAAACTTTTCCTTTTATATTAATTAAAATTGTGTGTGATGAACCTAAAGAAATTTTTTGAATTGGAGTATTTGATTCAATATTATTTTTATATATTTTTATAAATTCTTCTCCCCAATTTTTTTCATATAATTCTGATGAATCAATTATATTATCTATTGAAAGAATTCTTGCAAATATTTTTATTTTTGATAAATTATATTCATCAAATTCTGGTAATAATTTATTTATTATATGTTTTATTTCTTTATTTTGTTTTTTTGAATTTGATAAATTGTTATTTAAATTTATCATTGAAAGATTTTTATGTTTTGAATTTTTATAGTTTGTATCTATAATATCATTATTTAAATTTTTTGAAAAATTATTATAATTGAAATTTATTTTTGTTCTAGATGAACTATCATTATTACTTTCCTTATTTTTTTCTTCTAATTTTTTAATTATTGTATTTTCAAAAATTGAAGGAAAAATATTTTCTCCAATTTTATCATCATTAATATTTTTTTTTTCAATATCTTTTTTAAAGAATTCTTGATTTATATTTTTCAAAATATTATTTTTTTCATTATATTTTTTTAAATAAGATTGTATTATTAATACATTAATTTTCATCTTTTTATAATATCTAATTGATTGTTGTAATAATGAAAAATTTTTGATTTTATTAATAGCATTTTTTTTATATTGAATCTTCTTAAAAAAATGATTCATTTGAAATATCTCAAAAACTATTATTTTTGAATGATTTTCTCTAGTAAATTTTCCAATTTTTACTATATTTAAATTATGTTTTCTTGTTAATAATGCCAAAAAAAAAGGATTTAATTTCTGCCAAATTTCATTATATTTTAAATATACAATTCTATCAATTGATTGCTTTATTAAATTTTTTGCAATTAAATTCATTTTTTTTCTCTTTTTATCTTTTAATTTGGATAAATATAAATTTAATCTAATACTTAAACATTTTAATTTAAATAATTTTTCATTATTTTCATTCCTTTTATATAATGTATGAAAAAACATTTGTATAATTTTATAATTTCCAACAATTGTCAAATATTTATCTTTTTCTTTTTTTGATTTAAATAATGCCTGTATTTTACTTATTTCATTTACTCTTTTTTTTTTATTAATTTTATATTTATTTACATTAAAAAATAATTGAATCTTATTAATTGATTGATGATATTTTTTTATTTTTATTTTGTAAATAAAATAATAAACACATGTTATAATAATAGAAGATGCTTTAATTTTTTCTTTTAATTTTTCTTGTTTTTTATTTTCTAATAAAAAACTAAATTTTTTTTTCATAAAAAATTTTGTTTTTCCAAATAAAAATAAAGGAGTATTTGATTGAGAAATTAATTGTTTAATATTAGGAATAAGTTCATAAATAATATTTTTTGTTATATCAGGTTTATTCCCATTTAACTTTCCATATTCTGGTTTTAAAATTTGAAAAGATTTTATAAATTCATTATATAATTTTCTATTAGGATAACCTTCATTTCTAACTTTAATTGTATCAAAAATTCCTAAATATTGAATTTGATTGAATAAGAATTTTGGGGTAATATAAAATTCTTTTTTATATTCATTTGACTTTAAACATCTTATATAATGACATTCACATGATTTTAATTCATTCATTAAACTTTGCATTTCTTTTTTAAATTTTCCACTTATGAATTTTAATTGTTTTTTAGAATTTCCAAAATTTAAATTATTAATTTGTTCATTTAATTCTTCTTCATTAATTGAAGTAAAAAAAATCATTTGAATTTTTTTATTTTTTGATTTTTTCATTAAATTTATCATTGTACTTTTTATTTCATCTTTATTTTTAATTACAAAATTTGTTAAATTATATTTTACATCTTTATAACTATGTTTGATTATTATATTAAAATCATTTTTTAATCTTGGTAAAATTATTGATTTATTTTTTACTAATTCTTTTTTTAATAAATCTACAAAATATTCATCTGTTTTATTTTGAAAAGAACAATCATCTAATTTTAAAAAAATTCCATTTGGTGGTAAATCAATTAAATCAATAATATTTTGATTATTTCTATATTGAATAAAATTAATTTTATCTTCCAAACCCTCTTTTTTAAATTCCAAAATTTCATTTTCAAAAAAATCATGAATATATAAATGTTGAAGTTGTTCATTAGTATAATTGATACATAATTGTTCTAAAGAATTATGTTCAAAACATTCAAATCCGAAAATATCTAATAAGCCAATATATTTTATATTTTTATTTTTTTCTTCTTTTTTTTTAATAAATTCAGGATCTAAAAAAAAATTAAATTTTTTAACTATCCATAAAAATAATTTATTATAGATTTCCTTTGCAAGAATATCTCTAAAATTTTCTGCCTCTTGAATAGATAAATTATTTTTATATTCTGTACCAGCAATGATTTTAATATTTTCCGTTAATGTATTAATTAAATCATTTTTTTCACAATTTAATAAATCACATATATCTTTTATTAAATTTAAATCTTCAATTTGAGTTATATCATTTTTTGAAATAAATGTAATATTACCTATTAAAATTACAGATGCAGTTATTTTTAAAATTAATTCAATTTCTTCATCATTAAATCCAGTTATTTGAAAACATTCAATTGTTTCTTTAAATAAATTTCGATCATCAATTGAATCAATTTTAAAGCAATTACTTTTATTTAAATAATTATATTTTGAAGGATCATTTTCTAAATGTAATTTCTTTAATAAATTATTATCTCCAGAAAATAAAATCTGATAAAATATATGGAAATTTCTTTCATTTTTACCTAATTGACAAATCCTTATTTTTTCTAATAAATAAGTTTCCATTGAAGCACTTATAATTTTTCTTTTATCAAAATCTATATTTAAAGTAATATATTTTCCAAATCTTGATGAATTATCATTTCTAATTGTTTTTGCATTACCAAAAGCTTCTAAAATAGGATTACATCTTAAAATTTTTTTTTCTAAAGGTTCGTTAATTAATCTTTGAAAAAAAATCATAAATGAACTTTTTCTAATATTTTCAGTTCTTCCTTGAAAATAATAAATTATACATTTTAAAGCATTTTTAGCTGTTTCAGTTTTCCCTGCACCACTTTCACCAGAAATTATTATTGATTGATTATTTCCAGTTTTTAATAAATTTTCTATTGCTATTAATATTAAATCATATAAATGAGGTTCTTCACATTTTTTTCTTATTTCTGGTGGATTTATCTTATGTAAATTAATATAATTTTCTATTTTTTCATTTGAATAAATTTCATCATTTTTTTTATATGGATTTACTATTAAAAGCGTTGAGCCGACATTTGTGAATGTCTTTTTATTTTTTAAAAATCTATTTGATATATTATTTAATATATCTATTTCAGACATATCAATATCTGATGCCATATCATTTATGTTTATATTTTCATCATTTATATATGGGATTGTTTTTGAAAATTGAATTTTATTTTCAATTTCCTTCACTTCTATATTTTTTTGGTCTATATTTATATTTTTTATTTCACATAATATATATGGAGGTTCTTCTGATTCTTGTTCATTATTTATTTTTGGGTTTTGACACCATATTTTCTTTCCTATTTTGTTATAAAATAAATTAAAATTATCTACCTTTTTGAATATAATTATATTTTCCATTCATATTTAAATTAAAATATATTTTTTTTAAATGATTTAAATTTTTTAAATTTTATTCATATTATGAGGAAAAAAATTAAAATATATTATTATTCTTTAATAAATATATCATTAATATTATTTATTATATTTATTGTTATATAATTATTATGATATCAATAAAGTTTTTTAATTTAAATTATGAAATTTATTTTAAAGAATTAGAAAATAAATAATTATCTTTATTATATTATTTAACAATAATATTCAGATCTTTAAAATAATATTTTATTTATAATTCAATTTATTTAAAAAATATATTCTATAAAAATAAAAAAATAAAAATTACAAATAACATTGAATTTAATTTAAAATATCTAGAATGAAAAATTTAATTTATTTTTTTAATTTAAATGGGTTCATGTGGTACTTCAGAAAATAAACAAAAAACTACAAGAGCAAATATGCCTCCTACATTTCAAAATAAAAAAAATATACCTAATGAAATAGATTCTTCAATTCAAAAAAAAGAAAATGAATTAAATCCAACAGAAATAAAAATGGAATTTAAAAATATCAATGATTATAATAATTCAAATCATCCCATAAATAATGAACAAAACAATATTTTGAGAAATAAAAATGAAAATAATAATTTAAATCAAGGTATTCTAAATGAAAACATCACAAACCAAAATAACTTATATGACAAAGAAAGAGATAATGAAGTCTTTAAAAATAGTAATAATATAAATGATAATAAATATATTAAAAATAATATAAATGAAAATCATATAAATGAAAATATATATAATAATAATAAAGATGAAAAAAAAAACGAAAATTCTATAAATTATAATAATATAATAAATAATGATAAAAATAACATTAATAATAATAATAATAATAATGATTATATAAGAAATAATATTCATCAAATTAGTATAGAAAATATAAATTTAAATAATATAGAGAATAATTTAAACAAAAATGATTTAAATCAAAATAATGTAATTTCAGAAGAAAATAAAAATTTAAATTTTGAAAAAAAATATTATTTAATATGTCCTATATGTAAAAGTAGAATTCCTAATATAATAAATACATATGAAGATGATAATGATATAAAAATCATTTATAAATGTATATGTGAAAATATAGAGAAAGAAGTTTCAATAGATGAAATGATATCAGAAGATAAACCAAGTAATTTATGTCCTAATCATAATTTAGCTCTAGATTTATTTTGTCAAACTTGTCAAATAAATATATGTACTAATTGTAATAATCATAATGAACATAATATTAAAGAAAGTGAATATATTTCTTTTGAAGAAATTAATAAAATTCAAGATAATTTAATTTTTAAAAAAAATGAATTTGAAAAATATTGTGAATCATCATTTAAAGAATTAGAGGATAAAATAAATGAGCAAATAGAAAAATTAAAAGAAATAAAAAAAAATTATAAAAATGCCTTTGATGAAGAAAAATTTAAAAAAAATCAATTTTTTGAAATGTTAAATACCAACATATTAAATTATAAATCTACACTTGAAAATAATAATAAAAATATAATATTATTTAATCAATTAAAAAAATTTGAATTTGATGATAATACTAATTTGTCCAAAAAAAAAGATTTTAAAACAAATATAAAAGAAATAATGATAAATATTCCAAATGATGAATTACCTCTTTTAATAAATTACAATTTTAATTTTAAAAATAGTATAAATCAAAATAAAAAAAAAGAATATAAATGTATTCAAACATTATATGGACATAGTGATAAAATAGTATCATTATATGAATTAAATTCAAAATATTTAGTTTCAGGTTCATATGATCAAACAATTAAAATTTGGGATTTAAAAAATAATGAATGTAAAAGAACAATTAAAGAAAGAGGAGCAATATTATCTTTATTAGAATTTTTACCTAATATTTTATTATGTGGAACAACAGAAAATGTTATAAATACATATAATATAAATTCAAAAAATGATGATTTATTATATACTTTTAAAGGTCATTTATTATGGGTTAATTGTTTAGTTAAATTAAATAAAAATTATTTTTCTTCATGTTCAAATGATTTAACAATTAAAATTTGGGATTTTAATGATAAAAAATGTATAAATACTATAAGAGGACATTCAGATTGTATTTTAACTATGATATTATTACATGATAATACACTTTGTTCAGGTGATGCTGCAAATGAAATAAAAATTTGGGATTGGAAAAATTGTAGATTATTATATAATTTAACTGGACATTCAAAATGGGTTAAATGTTTACTTCAATTAAATGATGATATTATTATTTCTGGAAGTGATGATAAAACAATTAAAATTTGGAAAAATCAACAATGTATCACAACTATATTTGGTCATAATCATAGTATTAGAACTTTATGTAAATTGAATAATGAAAAATTTGTTAGTGGAAGTTTTGATAATACAATTAAAATTTGGGATATTAATGATGGAAATTGCATTCAAACTTTAGAAGGACATAAAAGTAATGTTATTTGTATAATTAAATTATATAATGGAAAATTAGTTTCTTGTTCTAATGATTGTTTGATTAAAATTTGGAATTAAAACTATTAATATTTTATTTGAAATATTTTTTTTCTTTAATTAATTAAATATAATTTTTATAAAATTAATTCTTTAAACAAAAATATTTTTATTAAAACAATATTTAAATTTTTAATTATATTATAAATTTTTAAATAAATTATTTTAACAAATATTTTTTAAAAAAATTTAATGAATAAAAATAAAAAACAATTTAAAATAAATAATATTAAAATAATAATTTAATCATCTTTTCTTTTTTTACCTAAAATATTATTTTCAATATTTATAGCTTCTTCATAAAAATTAGTATTTATTAATTTATTAATTAAATTGAGAGATATTTTACCTCTACTTTTTATAATAGATAAATACTTTTTATAAAATGAATCTTAATTTTTATCTTTTTTAATTATTTTCCTCTTTAATCAGTTTATAATTTTTAAATCATCTTCTAAAAAATAAATATTATTATCAAATTTTTTATTTTCTTCAAATAAATAGCTATAATATATATCTAAAAATTTCATATTCAATTATATCTCAATATCTTGAACATTTATTTGTTTTAATTTCCAAAAAATATTTTTATTACAATTTTCATTTTTATTATTGTTAAATTTAGTAGATTTCCTATTTATTTTATATTTAAAAATTTTTTCCAAAGATGATTTAAATATTATTTCTTTCAATTTTTATAATGCACTCCTGAATATTATATTTTATTTTTTTAATTTACCAATCTTAATTTTTAATACTTATAAATTTTTTAATATGATTATTAATTAAAATTCCTTTCTAATCAAACACATGAGTTTTTAGCATTTTAAATATATTATAATTTGTTATAAAATCATGATTTTTTTCTAAAATAGCTCTATTATAATTAATAATCTTCAATTAAATATAAAAATTTTTTAATAAAACTTATTTTATAATTTAACCTAAACCTATTTTTATCATATATTTTACAAAACTTTAAATATAGATTTAATATTTCTTTTCAATCCAATATTGGATAATATACATTATCATATTATTCTTTTTTGCATTTTCCTCTAAATGAAAAGCATTCCTATTTTTTAGAGTTCTTTCTTTTTAATTATTTCCATATTTATACTCATCAAAATGAATGTTGTCATAATTTGAATATAGAAAAAAAGGAGAAGAAAAATGCTCATGAACAAAATCATTAAAACGATATATTATTAAATAGTCATTTGTATTATTATTTGAAAAATCAAGTTTAGATTTGCAAGTAGAGTATTTTAATTTTCATGAACTTCAATATAATTAATAAAATTAAATTTTTTATTACTATCATTAGAATCATATTTTTCTTTCAACAATTCAATTTTGTTTGATTCTAATATATATTCAAACATAATAATGAATGTTAATTAAAATATGAATTTATATTAATTGGGAATCAAAAAGTAAATATAGTAAATGAGTTAAATTGAAATTAATTTATTATTTTATATTTAAAATTTTTAAAAATTTTTCTAATTAAAAATATTATTAAATCAAATAAGTAATAAAAAATTACATTAATTGACAAATATGTAAAGGATGTATTTTATAATTTTATCATTTAAATATTGAATTTTATTTTTTTACTATATTTTTAATAAAGGATAT
>JAJJLH010002213.1:0-34217 GCA_023806865.1 Isotricha sp. YL-2021a | reverse complement strand
TATGATTTAATTTTATTTTCTAATATTTTTATATTTTTAATTTGTGAAATATATTCATCATCTTTTAATTCATTATCTTCAATTTGAAAAACTTGTAATATAAATTCATCATTAATTATATTTTTATTAACATCATTATAAAAAATAATTAAATCCTTTAAAGTATAATTCATTTCTTCAATATTCATATTACTATATTCAAATGTTTCATTTATATTAGATAACTTTAAATTTGGAACACATAAACCATTCAAAGGAATATAAAGATATGGACATTCACTTACGCATTCACCTTCATAAGTATATGGTTTCAATATATTATTTTTACAATCATCATAACATATTTTATATTCTTTATCAATAAAAGGAGATTTTTTAGTACATTCAATAGAGCAAATTTTATCAGGTTGAATTCCAAAAGGTTTCTCATCAGGACAATTTAAATAACATCTTAAATCATCTGGATCATAATAAATTAAACCAGCTGATGAACAATCTTCAATACATTCATTTCTAAATCCTATAAATTTCTTTTCTGTATTTTTACAATCAGTAATACAATGATCATTATATTTAAATGGTAATTCAGTTGTACAATCAATAACGCATTCTTTTGTAGATGATAAATATAATGGATAACCATCAGGACATTTTTCAAAACATGTTCTTATATTTATTATTATAAAATTATCACCACAATCATGTATACATTCATTTGTTTCAAATTGAATAAAATAATCAACGGGGCATTCTGATATACAAATAAAATCATTTTTATAATATCTTTTCGAATATGGACATTTTTCTACACAAAAACTATTATCAGTATCATGAAATTTTTTAGGTTCTATACAACTTGTTAAACATCTAGCTACTTGAGCATCAGTATCTAGAAAATAATATTTTAATTCATCTTTACAACTACTAACACATTGCAAATGATTATCTTCTTTTTCATAAACATTATTATCATAACATGAAGTATTATAACATTTATTTGCTGATAAATCATGATATTTAAATTCATTTTCACATTGATCAACACAATTTTTTTTTAAAGGATAATCAATTATAATAGTATTTTCAGGACATTTTGAAAAACATTTTTCTCCATTATATTCATATTTATAAATTGAATTACATTTAGTTTCAATGCATTCATGAGTATTTTCAATTTCTCTATAATTAGTATTTTGAATATTACATTTTTTATTATAACAATTTAATCCAAAATCTTTTATTACAAAATAATCGTAACCTTCTTTACATTGTTTACAATGATGTTTTGTTTCTGATTCATATCCTTTTTCACAACTTTTACACATTTCACCACATTTTCTATAAATTGTATTTGGTTCATCTTTATAATAACCTACATTATTTGGGTACTCAGATAAAAAATCACTTTCTAAAGTACAATTACTTGCTTTTTCTCCTTTAAAATAATATCCATTTAAACATCTATCACATTTTTGATAATTATTAATATCACAATCACAACCCTGTCCACATACAACAAGTTTTAATGTTGATAAATTTGATATTTCATTATCATTATTAATATTATTGATATAAAAGTCAATATATTCTTCATATCCATCAAATTTATCAGGCTTTTTTTCATAATAGTTATCTTCTTTATCATCAAAATTTAATGTTGCTGTACCTTCATTTATAATTTCAGTTTCACCAATAATTATAGTTCCTTTTAATTCATTATTTGAATTTTTAATTAGATTAATTTTTACAGATTGAGGACTTGCAAAGTTTTTTATACCTTCATTTAATTTTCCAATGTTATTATTTTCACTATTTATTAATATTTTTACATCTTGAGTTATATATTTAACTTCAATATCATTATTAGTATTACAAAAAGGAGGTAATTTAAAAGGTAAGTCAAATTGAACTTTAATCTCATAATAATAAAAATCATTTAAATAATAATACCTCTCTCTATCAATTATAAAATATTTTATATGATTATTAATTAATTCAAAATGACTGCTATTTCTTCCTTTCCACATTTTAAAATATGAATTATTATTTGAAGTTATATAACAATTATTATATTTTGCAAATCCACCTATTGCTAAATCACAATTACTGCACAAACCAGAAAATGTTTTTTTCCCAGGAGGTACCTGGCTCATGTAAAAATTATCAGAAATTTGATTATATACACCTGTAATGTCATTTATATATTTGGCAAATAAATAAAGTTCATAATTAGTTACATCTATTTGAAAAACAATTTTAATTAAAAGAAAAGTAATAAATATTGATAATTTATATTTCATGAATAATCAAATTTTTATTTATTTTATTGTATATTTTAATAAATATATTTATATTTCATAATATAATTAATAGGATTTTAATATTTATTTTTTAAAACAATAAAATAAAATACCTTCTAATTGTTATCTTTTCTCATAATGGGTATAAATGATTTACTAAATATTTATAAACCTCTCCTCACCCAAGAACATATAAGTATCTTAAAAAATAAAACCTGTGCAATAGACATAATGGTATGGTTATATAAAGGAGTATATGCATCATTAAACAATCAAAAAGAACAAAATGAAAAAAATGATATATATTTAAATTACCCTCTTAAAATGATTTCCCTTCTTTTATCATTTGATATTAAATGTATATGTGTATTTGATGGAAAAATATTAAAAGCAAAACAAAAAGAAATAACAAATAGAAACTTATATAAAGAAACAAGTAAAAAATTAGCAGAAAAATTAGAAAAAGAAGGAAAAGAAGAAGAAAGTAAAAAAATATTTAATAGAACATTAAAAACAAAATCAAGAATGATAAATTCACTAATAGAAATATTAAAAAAATTAAATCAAAAAGTAATAATTTCCCCATATGAATCTGATGCAGAAATTTCATATTTATACAAAGAAAAAAAAATAGATTTTGCAATAACAGAAGATAGTGATTTAATACCATATGGAGTTAAAAAAATAGTATTTAAATTAGATCCAAATGGTAATTGTGAATATTTAGATTTAGAAAAAAAATATATTAATTATCCAAATTATATATGTAAATTTTTATTAAATATTCCAAAATTAAAATTAATTCAATTTTGTGTTATGTTAGGTTGTGATTATTTACCTCAAATAAAAGGTTTTGGTTGTAAAAGTGCTTTTAAAATATTTTCTTTTTGTGATTCAATTGATGATGTTGTATATTTTTTAAAAAATTCTGGGAAATATCAATTTGAAAATAATGATGATAATAATTATATTATTAAAGCAAAAAATGCTTGTGCTGTTTTTTTATATCAAACTATTTATGATATTGATAAAAAAATATTAAGACCTTTAATTAGGAATTTGGATTATGAAAGAGGAATTGATAATGTTGAAAGTTTGAAAGAGAAAGTTTTTGTTAATGATGTTTTAGATATGGGAATCGATAAAAGTTATTTTGGAGAGTTTTTTGATAATTGTATTGATTTTTGTGAAGGAAATTTAGATGTTAAAACATTGTTAAAAGAAAAAAAAACTGAAAAAATTGAAAATATAAATAAATATTATATTAAATATAAAAGGATTATTGATATACAAAAAGATACTATAAAAAATGAAAATCCTGTTTTTTTAAATAAAAAACGTACATTAGATACTTAATAAATTTAATACATTATTAATATTTAAACAATAAAATTTTAAAAAAAAAATAAAAATAAAATTATAAAAAAATAAATAAAAAATTTTTCTCTACTACACTCGAAAAAAATAAAAATAAAAAATTATAAAAAAAATTATAAAAAATCAGAAAAATTATAATAATTTATTAAAAAAGTACATCAATCTTCAAAAAAATAAAAACCAAAAAAAAAATAAAAAAATAAAAAAATGTATATTGGAATCGATGTAGGAACAACATCAACAGCAGCAATAATCTACGATTCAAAAACATCTAAACCAGTATGTATAAAATCTGAAATCCACAACGCAGGTTCAATTCAACCAAATGGTCATGCAGAGCAATCAGTCTCTCTCCATGAAAAAGCTTTAAAATCAGTAATAAGTAAACTTCCTCAAGATTTACTATCTCAAATAAAAGGAATAGGAATAACAGGTCAAATGCATGGAGTATTATTCTTTAATGATAAAAAGCAAAGTCCATTATATACATGGCAAGATAAAAGAGAAGGAACTGAAAAATTACAAAAAATTGAAGGTTGTTCAAAATTAAAAGATGGTTTTGGTTTTACTACAATGGCTTTAGTTGATACTAAAGAATATACTCATGCTTCTACTATTATGGATTATTTCGTTTATAGATTTACTGGTGAACATGTTATTGATGAAACAAATGCTGCAAGTTGGGGTTTATTTGATTTAAAAAAAAGAAATTGGGATAGAGATGCTTTAAAAAGATTAAATATTAGAGAAGAAATATTACCTAAAATATTAAAAAGTGGTTCAATTGCTGGTGAATTAAAAAATCCTGAAGAATTTGGTTTTAAAACTAAATGTAAAGTACTTGTTTCAATTGGTGATAATCAAGCATCAATTATTGGTTGTAAAGGTAAAGAAGGTTCTGTTTATATTTCTATTGGTACTAGTGCACAAGTTTCTATGGTTTATGATTCACTTGTTGAATGTAATGTTCCTACTTTTGAAGTAAGACCCTTTATTGATAATAAATATTTACTTGTTGCTGCTATTTTATGTGGGGGAGAGTCTTTTAAATTTTTAAAAGCTCATATTATAAATATGAGTGAAATGTTTGGAAATAAAATTTCTGATGAGGATGTTTTTAATAAAATTGATAGGAAGGTTTAAAGGAATTAAAAGGTGATAATTTACCTATTATTATACCTACTTTTTTAGGTGAGAGATGGGATGTTAATTCTAGAGGAGAAATGAAAAATATTAATTTGACTAATTTTACTTTTGGTAAAATTTCAGCTGCTCTTTCTATTGGGTTAGCTAATCATTTAAAAGAATGTATTCCTATTGATTATTATAAGGGAAAAAATGAAATTTTAGGAAATGGAAATTCACTTACTAAAAGTAAAACTTTACAAAATGCTATTGAAATGGTTTTTCAAAAAAAATTAGTTATTCAGGAAGGACAGGAAGAAGCTGCTGTTGGTTCTGCTATTTTAGCTTCGAAGGTTATTGTTTAATTATATAGGTTTATTTTTTTTTTTTAATTATTAATTGAGTTATGTTAAGTGAAAAAAATTTTGAGTGAGTTATTTTAAAATAATTTATTATTTATTTTTTCAATTTTTTTTATTTTTATTATGAATTAATTTTATATAAAATATATAGTTAATTTATAAAAAAAGTATAAATAATACTTTTTTTTTTTATTTTTTTATAATTGTATAATCACCAAAATCAACTTGATAAACATCTAAATCTTTAACAGTAAAAAATTTCTCATCATTTAAAGCATAATTTTCATTTCTATAATAAAAACTAGACTGAAAAGTAAAATTTAAATTATTCCTCATACAATTATCTTCAATACAAATATCACTACCACTTCCAAAATTAGGACCTTTATTTTTAGAGCATAAAATAGCAATATCAGGATTTTTAATATAATAAATTTCTTTTTTATTCAAAGAAAAAAGAAAGCAATTTTCATCATATTTAAAATCACCATTTCTATCCCAAATTTGAGAAGTGAAACCACCAAATTTTTTTCCTTTTATAGTTTCAATTATTATTACTGTATTTGGTATTCCATCACAATTTCTATGAAAAATTAATGAAGAGTCACCATCTCGTGATGCTCTATATAATAATTTATGAATACATGGTTTTTTATTTAATACTTTTTCTATTGATGATGATATGAAATTTATGTCTTCTATGTTTTTATATTCTAATTTTTCAGTTATTGTTTTATTGTTTTTTGTATATATTACATAATATGATGATGAGTTAGATATGTTTATGTTTTTAGTTTCATTTGGGTAATTATACATTTTTTTTTTATTTTTTTTTACTAATATAATTTTTTAAAGTTTTTATTTCAAAGTTAAATTAAGATATATAAATTTATTAAAGGGTGTTTTGTTATGATTAAATAATTTTAAAAATAATTATGTTTTAAATTTTTAGATTTTTATAAAATATTTTTTAAATGCTTTTTAAAATTTTATTGTCATAAAAAAATTAAATTAATTAATTAATTTTTTCTACTTTTTTAAAATATAACAATTAAAATTAATCATATTTATTTTCTTTTTTTTTAAATAAAAAATAAAAAAAGATTATGAAAAATAATGTATTCATACCTAATTAAAATAATGTTAATTATTTCTTTAAATAAAAAACTATAAATTATTAATATTATAAAATAAATAAACTATTATTTCTAATATTAAAATAAAAATATAAATTTAAATTTATAACAATAATTTACAATAAAATGAGCGACAGTGATAAAATAAAAGATTCAGATTTTGATTCAGATAAAGATGAAAAAAAGAACATTGAATCATTTGAAAAACAATTAGACAAAGATGAAAATAAAAAGCAAAATGATTTATCAGAAATAACAACATCAAAAAAAGATGAAAGACAGATTGGTTTTGGACAATCAAACATTGATATTTCAAAAAATTTTCAAGAAGACAATAATAATAATGAAAATGGTCAAAAACCTCAAAGTGGAATAAGAAGAGGAACAGGAAGACCAAGAGGAAGAAATAATAGTAATAATCCTCCAAATAGAAATAATTTTGATAATAGAAATAATAATAATTTTGATAATAATAGAAATAATAATAATTTTAATAATGATAGAAATAATAATAATTTTAATAATGATAGAAATAATAATAATTATGATAATAATAGAAATAATTATAATGATAATCGTCAAAGAGGTTTTAACTTTAATGATAATAGGTATAGTGGTCATAATAATTTTAATCGTGGTAATAGAAATTTTAATAGAAATTTTGGAAATAGAAATTATGAAAGATCTAATTTTAATAATAATGATGGAAGAAGATTTTATAATAATTCTAGAATGGGAAATTATAGGAATTCAAATTTTAATGATGATAACTTTTATTATGAAAATAAAATGAAAGAAAAAGAAAAAGAAAATCAAACTAATCCAAGAATTGAAAATATTAAAAATGAATATAAAGATATTATTCTAACTATTGAAAAAATATATTCTAATTCAACAGAAAATGAAATTGCCTTATCATTAGATTCAATTCAACAAAAAACATCTCAAACTATATTTGAATCAATGAATGATATTTATTGTAATAATTCAATACAATTTGCAAAAAAATATTATAAAAAGAGAAATAATATTAAACCCTTTTTAGATAATTATGAATTGAATATTTTTGAACAAATAAATTTAAAATATTTATCAAATGCTCATAAAGAAATATTACAATTTTATAAAGTTTATAGTTTTGATGATAAAAAAAATTTAAATTTAAAATTTCCAGATTCATTTTATTATGAAAAAAAAGAAGATAGAAGAAGAATTTTAAAAAAAAATGATGATGGAATATATAATTATATTCCAATTCTATGTAAATTTAATCATGATAATGAAAATGATAGAGAAAAATGTAATTATTCACATAATGAATTTGAAATAAAATTTCATTCTTTAATATATAAAACAAAAAGATGTACAAAAAAAGAATGTGAAAATGAATCTAATCCAGAATTATGTTGTAATTCTCATAATTTTGAAAATGATTTTAGAATAATTTATAATTATTTAGATGATAATATTATTGAATTAATGTGTAAATTTGAATCAAAATTCAAAAAAAAAATAAGAACATATGAACAATGTTATAAAAATGAAGAAATTGAAGAATCAAATTTTGATTTAAATACTTTTAAAATATTAGAATGTAATACTGAATATACAGAATGTGATAAAGATTATCATTTATGTTATTTTTATCATAATATTACAGAAAGAAGAAGGCCACCTAAATTATTTAGATATTGTAGTTTAATTTGTGATAATGTTTTTTCAAATGGAAAATTTTATCCTGATTCTTGTGTTAATAAAGATTATTGTCATTATTGTCATAATTATTATGAATTTTATTATCATGAAGATAATTTTAGAAAAGTTATTCCTTGCTTAAGAGAAAAGAAAAATGATAATTCTAATGAATGTATTTATTATGAAACTTGTTATGGTTATCATAATAACACTGAACAATTTCATTTGAAAAATAAGGAAAAAAGTCAACAAGAAATTATGCTTGATGAATATAAAAGAAAATATGAAATTTTAAAAGAAAAAATTAATCATTTTGGTTGTTTAAATTGTGGAAAATTACGTAAAAATAAAATTTTTTATTTAATTAAAAAATATCATAATAAAAAAGAAATGCATTTTTTATGTAATAAATGTAAAGCAAATTGTAATAATATTTGTCCAATCTGCAATACTAAAATTGATGAAAATGATTATATTGAAATTTCACTAGAACCAAATAATAATAATAAAGAATAAAAAAATATTCTAATTATCTATCTTAAAAAAATATTAATTTAAGTTTAAATAAAAAATATAATATTTTTTTTTTAAATTTTTTTATTTTAAAAATCCTAAAATGGAAAATAACAATAAAAAATGGGATAAATATGATGAATTTAGAATAAATAATCAAAGAAAAACAATAGGAAATTTAAGAGATGAGATAAAAGAATTTGAAAAAAGGGAAAAAGCTTTTAAAATTCATTTAAAAATAAAAGATAATGAAATAATGAAATTAAAAAAAGAAATAAAAACATTATTAAAAAAAGATAATGAAATAATATTTGATGATGAAATATTATTAGATAATAAAGATGATAAAAAAGAAAATGAAAATAAAAAATTTTTATATTTAGATCCTTTAATTGATAGTGAATTTAAAACAATACAAAAAATGATAAAAGAAAAAGATGATTTATTACAAGAAAAAGCTTATGAATTTGAAAAATTTCAAACTAATTTAAATAATATTCAAATAAAAAAAGTATTACCAAAATATAGAGAATATATAAAAGAAAATAATGAATTATATAATTATATTCAAGTTGGTATTTTGGAAAATTTAAAATATGAAAATGGATTAACTAAAAGTCAAATTGATCAATTAAAACTAAAATTAAAAGAAAAAGAAATGGTTAAAAGTGAATTAGAATATGAAACTATTCAAGATAATGATGAAGTTAATAAAAAATTAAGATATATATAATTTTTCATTTAAATAATTTTAATAAATTATGAATTTTATTTTTTTATATATTTTAAAGTTTTTTTCTATATTATTTATAAATATTAAATAAAATAAAAAATAAATTTTACTTGTTTAAATGATAAGAAAGGAATAAAATAATTATTTTTAATACAATTACAATGAGAATTAAAAAATCCAATTCAATTTTTAAATTAAGAAATATAAAATGTTCTCTTTATAATCCTCAAAAATCAAATAGATCAGTATTAAATAAAATTAGTTTTATTCCAAATCAATATTATAAAGACCCTTCATTTTTTAATAAATCAAATATCGATAATCAAATAAATAGTATGAATTCAATATTTAATAATGTAAGATTAATGAGTCAATCAACAAAAGAATTATTATCAACAGAAAATATAAAAAGAGAAAATTATCCAAATACAAAAATATATAATAATTTAAAAGAATTAAAAAAGAAAAAAAAAGAAGATTTATTATTTTATAAAAGAATATTCAAATCAAAACATATTTGGAAAAGTCAACCAAAAAAAATTAATAATTTATTAAATTTAAGATATGCAGAAACTGAAAGAATATATGAAAAAGAAGCAAATAAAGAAAATGATTTATTAAAATCTCAAGGGAAATCACCGAAAAAATTTTTGAATTATCCTTATATAAATGAACAATTAAATGACATTAAAACTAAAATTAAATTTGTTAAATGTATTGAAGATTATGTTTATCCTGGAGTTATTATTACAAAAATTAAATCTGTTGAAAAAATGTTAAATAATGATGAAAAAAAAAGAAGACAAAAATTTATTAAACCTTATGATAAAAGGCTTTTGTTATGTAAAATAAAAGAAAATCAAACAAGACTTTATTTATGTGAGGCTATAAATATTACTCAATAAACAATTTAATAAAAGGTATTTAATATAAAATGTTATTAATTATTATATAATAAGTGTGTATATGGTAATTTATAAATTAATTAATTTCTTTTTTTTTTAATTGTTTATAATATAAATTTTTTATTAAAAATAAATCAAAAACAAAAATGCATATTAAAAATATAAAATATCAATTATTTTAAAAAAAATAAATTATGTCAAACGATCCATCAAATATAAAACAAGGCCCAAATATTATAAATATAAATCCAGAAAAACAACAAATTAAAGAAGAACAATTAGAAGAAACAATAATAGACACAAGACCATTTTATAAAAAAATATTTGGAAAAATGAGTCCAGAATCATTTAGAGGAGCATTATTTAATTTATGTATATTATCATTAGGTTCAGGTTGTTTAGCAGTACCTCAAAAAATATCATATTTATCATTATTTTTTTCACCTTTTTTTATAATTTTTGCTGGTTTAGTAAATTTATGGGGTTTACTTTTATTATCTTATTTATATTCTAAATATAAAATTAAAAGATATGATTTATTAGTTCAAAAATTATATGGTCAAAAATTAGGAATTTTATTAAGTGTTACAATGATTATTAATCAATTTGGAATTATTCTTGTTTATCATGTTATATTATATAAATTATTAGGAGGAGTTATTAATGAAATTTGGGGATATCATTATGAAGATATTAATAGTTTTTTAAAATATAGTTTTTGGGGAAGTTTTAAATATAAATTTTTTGTATCTTATTTTTTAACTATTTTTATTATATTACCTTTGTGTTTATTAAAAAATGTTTCTAAAATGAGATATACTTCAACTTTAGGTATTATTTCTATTTTTTTTTTAATTTTTGTTGTTTTAATACAATCTCCTTTTTTTATTGATTATTGGTGGAATGATGATTATACAAAAAAACAATTAAATAAATTTAATATTAGAAAAAGTTTTGATAAAGATTATAAATTTTTAAAATCAATTACTACATTTTTTTATGGTTTTTCATGTCATGTTGGTGCTTTCCCAATAATGAATTCTTTAAAAAATGCTTCAAAAAAGAAAATTGATAAAGTTTTTAAATTAGGAATATTCATTGATGTTATATGTTTTTTAATTATTGGTTTTAGTGGATATTTAACTCAACCAATTAATACTCCTGATTTAATTATTGAAAGAAAGAAAATATTTAAAAAAGATATTTTAATGACAATTGCTCAAATATTTTTTATTTTTACAATTTTTGCTAAAATGTCTGTAAATTTTAATGCTTATAGAATAGCACTTTTATCTTTAATTAATATTGATTCTCATGATTTTTCTAATAATATTAATTATGCAGTTACAGTTATAACTTTGAGTTTAACTACTTTTATTAGTATTGTTTTTCAGTCTATTTCTGATTATTTAAGTTTAATTGGAAGTTTTTGTACTATTATTATTGCATTTTTAATACCTGGGTTATTATATATTAAAGGAAATGATTATCATAAATATCATTATAAAAATATTTTAAGTATAGTTTTATTATGTATTCTTTGCCCTACTGGATTAATTTCTGGTATTGTTACTATTAAAGGAATTGCTGAAAAATAATGTTTTTATTTGATTAATGAAATTTCTTTTTGTATAAATATTAAAAAAGGTATTTATATTATATAAGGAAAATTAAAAAAATTTAGAATTATTTTAATTATATTAAAAAAAGATTATTCAATTATTATTTTTTCAGTTTTTTAAATAATTATATAATATAAAGAAAATATAACAAAAAATGAGTAATAAAACTAAAAATAATACTAATTTAAAAAAAGCTGAAAATGATTGGTTTAAAATTTTGGATAAAAATAATACAAATATACATTACAAATATAAAAATTTAGATAAGGATAAAATCGCAATATCAAAAGAAACATATGTTTTATCATTAATTGAATATTCAAATGATCAAAAGAAATTTAATATGATAAAAGAACAAATGGAACAAAATGAACAAATTGAAAGAGATAAATTAGAAAATGAAAATAATTATTCATCAAGAAATAAAAAAACAAGAAAAGATTTTATGTTCCCTAATTTAAATATTAAAAATTATAAATATATAAAACCACAAACATCAATAATAACAAATCCAGAAAATGAAGCAATTCATTCTTTATTATATAAATTTGATAAACAATATCATAAAAGATTAAGAGATAAATTTATTCATAAAAAAGTTTATCCTAAAGGTTTTAATTTAAGTAAATCAAATTTTTTAGGATTAACAAATTATAAAACTATTTATACTGAAAATAATGATAATAATATTAGTAATAGAAGTTTAAATAAATATCAACATCCTAATATTTATTTTAAATATTCTTTAAATGATGGTTTATTAAAAGTTTATCAAGATATTTCAAAAGAAGAAAAGATTTTATTAAAAACTAGTAATGATTTAATGAAAGATGTTAAAAATAGTAAAATTGAAAAAAAAAATAAAGATAAACAATTGAATATTCATAATTTTAGAAAGAAAATTTATGGGAATTATCATTCTGATCCTTTTATTGATAAAATGTATTTTAAAGGAAAGAAAAATTTCTTTAATGAAACTAAAGAAAAAATGTTTAATGTTTATTTAAAGAAAAAAAATGATACTACTGGACAAGAAATTAAATTAATATCTTCAAGAAGAAATTCAGAAGATCTTGAAAATTAATTTAAAAAAAAATATAGTTGTTTTCAATTAATTAATATTAAAAAAAATAAAAAATAAAAATCAACACTATTTCTTTTCAAAAATTTATAATAAAATAACTAGGTATATATAATATTTACCTACCATTAATTCTTATTTCTTATTTTACAACTCAAATATATAAAATTTTAATATATAAATTACAATTAACAATTTATATTTTTTATTTATTTGTAATTGTTGTTTCTGTTTTAATTAATGTAGATTGTGTATTTTGAAATTTACTTGAAATATTATTATTATTATTTTTAATATTATGTTTTTTATTATTATTTCTAATTAAACGACAAATTTTTACTCCTTGAAAGTTTTTATTAATGTGTTTATTATTACATTTTGACATATTTAAAATTGATAATATTTCACATTTACATAAATAATTTTCATCTTCATATTTTCCTAAATCAATATAAATTGCTTCATTTATTATATTTAATATTGAAATTAATTCTGTATAATCTTCATCTTCTAAATTAAATGTATTAAAATTAAATTTCATTAAATCATTATCTTTTAAAATATGTTCAAAGTTTATATTTGATTCACAATAAAATAAATCTATTTCTGGAAAGAAAAAATTATCATCATCTTCGTATAAAAAAGTAGTCATACCGTATTCGATGAAAAAATTATTAATAAAAATTATAATATTTATAATTAAATCAATAAAATAAGATTAAAAATAAAAAAATGATTTATTCATTAAAAAAAATAATATATTAAAAAAAGAAAAAAAAAATTTAAAAAAAAAAAACTAAC
The DNA here is from genome assembly GCA_023806865.1 of Isotricha sp. YL-2021a. Taxonomy (NCBI): domain Eukaryota; phylum Ciliophora; class Litostomatea; order Vestibuliferida; family Isotrichidae; genus Isotricha; species Isotricha sp. YL-2021a. The sequence goes on along the minus strand of JAJJLH010002213.1, from coordinate 20,567 downwards.
TTAAATAAAAAAATAATGAAAACAAATAAAACAACTCAAATAACAATTTACTCTCCAAAGCATACAATAACATCAAACACAATAAGAAAAAAATTACGATATGGAAAATTATACACAGGACCAATAAGTAATGCATTTAATAGAAAATCATTAGGTTCAATCCCATCATCAATAGAAAATATACTTTTTCAAAATAAAAATGGTGACATATTAAAATTTTCATTTAATGTAAATGAATCAAATTCAAAAAATGAAAATAATAAAATAAATAATTTATCAAATCAAAAATTACATAATAAAAAAGATTTATCATCAAGATTTAATTATACTCAAATTGAAGATCAAAAATATTATCCTGGGCCAGGACAATATCAAAGTGATTATTTAACAACTGAAAATAATTTAAATGATAATAATAATTTTAGATATAATAATATTTTTAGTTATGGAAGAGAAAATATTCCAATTAAAACAAAAGGAAATGATGATAATATTATTATTGGTCCTGGAAGATATAATTTAGATTATTATAATAAAACAGAAAAAAATATTTATATTTCACAAGATGAAAGATTTAAAAAATTCAAACAAGATGAATATAAAAAAAAAATTGGTCCAGGGACTTATGATATTAATTTAAATATTGGAGAAAAATATAAAAATAATAATATTTCTAGTTTTTTTCAAACTGAAGTTTCTGAACCAAAAATTAAAAAAGAAGAAATTTCTCCTGGTCCTGGTTCTTATAATTTAAGAACTAGTTTTATTAAAAAAAGAAATAAAAATAATATTTTTAATAAATATAAAAGTATTTCTGAATATAGGAATGAAATTAAAAAAAATATTTTAAATAATAATGATTTAAGTATTGATTATGAAAGTAATAAAAAAAATGAAGAATATGTTAATTATGATGATGATGAACAAAAATTTATAAAAGGTTATTCTATGGAAAGAAATATTCCAAGATTTGTTTATCCTGGGCAAAAAAAAGAAATTAATCCTGGTCCTTGTTATTATAATCCTAAGAAACAATCAAGAAGATATGAATTTAATAGTAATGATGATAATAAATGGTTTTAAAAATAATATTTATTTTATATTTTTAAATATTTTTATATTATTTGATAAAGAGATTAAATACAAATTAAATTAAATTAAATTAAATTAATTAGAATAAAATATTAATAATTAAAAATAATAAAAAATGATATATACAAAAACCATTTTTTAAAAATTATAACATTGTATAAATAAAAAAAAACAAATAAAAAAAAAACAATAATAAAAAAAGAAAAAAATCTTACATACATCCTTTAAAAAAACCACTATATAAACAACTCTAAAAAAAAAAAAAAAATAAAAATAAAATAAAAAAAAATGCAAAAACTTCTTTATCTCCTATTGCTAAAAATAGCATTATCAAAACTAGATAAAGACTCTCCAAAATCAAAACTAAACACAGAATATTCAAAAGACTCAATTTATAATCAAAATCCCTTTCATCAATTTCATAAAAGAACAGCATTACTAACATCAGGAAAAATATCAAATTTTAACACATTAACAATAGGATGGGGTACAATAGGAGTTTTATGGCAAAGACCAGTAATTTATGTTTATGTAAAACCTGAAAGATACACTTTTAAATTTATGGAAGAAAATGAATATTTTACTGTTTCTTTTTATGGGAAAAAATATAGGAAACAAATGGGAATTTTTGGAAGTAAAAGTGGGAAAGATTTTGATAAAGTTAAAGAAGCTAATTTTCATCCTGTTGATTTAGGAGAAAGTGTTACTTTTGAAGAAGCTGATGAAACTTATATTTGTAAAAAAATTTATTCTCATGAAATTGATTATGAAAAAATTCCTGAAGAGATTCAAAAAGAATATCAAATTAAAACTTTTTATCCTACTCCTAAACCACATACTGAATATATTGGATTGATTGTTAAACATATTAAAGGAAAGGATAAGTAATTTTTTTTTATGATTTAAAATAAAAAAATTTTTTTTTTTTTTTTTGAATTTTTTTTAATAATATTTTAATTATATTGTATGTTAAAATAATAAATTCATTAAAATATTAAAATATTAATTTATATTTTTTTTTTTAGTTTTAAATAAAAAATGAATAAATTTTTATTGAAAGATTATTATAAAAATTATATGAAAAATATTTATTATGCAAAATATGAATTACATTATACACTATTTTATTATAATGAAAGTTCTCCAATTTTTGATTTCGTATTTACCATATTTGAAATATTCCAAATTATGTCTTTTCCATTAAGTTCAGAAGTATAAGCATAAAATTTATAATTATATAGTTTAGGGATATTTGGAAAGGATCAATATTATTTGATTATATTTCTTCTTTTTTTTCAAATTTTAGAATAGATAATTATTTAAAAGGAAATTCAAAATTTTTTTATATTACATTATTAATTTCTTATATTCGAATTTTTTTTTCATTTTTATTATATATAAATTTGATAATTTATATTATTAATAAAAATAAAATTGAAAATAGGAAATTATCTTTAAGATATTTTCGTTATTTTTCAAAGGTAAACAAATTATTTTATTTTTGGGGTTTTCAAATAAATTTATCAGTTATTTTTTGTAAAAAAAAATCTTCAAATTATTATATGAAAAAATTTGAATGTTATTATTCTAATCATTATTTATATTTTATATTATCAATTTTATATTGTATTTTTCAATTTTTTTTATGTTACTCATTTATTCTATTATATTATAATAAAAATGAATCATGTTGTTCATCAATTTCAAAATTCATTATAAGTAATCATTCTCTAATTTTATTTTTTATTAAAGTAATTTCTTTAATTTTATATTCATATCATAAAATACATTCAATTAATAGTTTAATATGTTTATTTTTTTTACTTTCTTCAATTATTGTTCTGTATTTTACAAGAATTGAATATTTTTATCAATATGGAAAAAATACAAAATTAAAAATTCATTTTTTTTTATCATATGTATATTTATTTACTTGTTTATTATTAGGAATAGGATATTTAATAAGAAAAAAAAATTTTAATGGATTAATTTATATTTTATGTGTGTTAACAATTATGGATTTTTTATATTTTTTTACTTTAAATGAAAATGAAATAACAGTTGATATAAGAAATTTATCAGCATTAAAAGAATTTCAAATTTTCAATCAATTAAATTTATTAATTTATTCTTTAAATAAAATTGAAATTGATAGAAAACATTTATTAAATTTAGCAAGTTATTGTCAAAAAAATAATAATATTAAAGAACAATTTGATAAGGAAAGATTTTTAGAATCATATAAAAATGATGAAATTAAATATTTTATTTATTATTTTATTGATAGTTCATATAGAACAGCAATCAATAAATTTGAAAAAAGCATAATTTTAAAAGTTGGTTATTCAAGTTTTTTATATTTAATTTTAAAAAAATATAATAAATCATATATTTTATTTTATGACTTATTAAATAGTGAAAAAATACTTTTAAATGAATCACAAGAATTTTATATTTTTTGTATAAATAAAAAATTTAAAAATTTTATATTTCATAATGGTATTGATAAAACAAATATATCTTTAAAATATCAATGTAATAGGTTAATATATTTAATATCAGAAATATCAGAAATTTATTTAGATTTTTGGAGTTTATTATTAAATTCCCAAAAATACCAAGACATAAACATTTTAACACAAATAGGAACAAAAATATATAAATTAATAATTGAAATAGATTATAAATATAATAAAATTATACAAACAAAATTTAAAGAAAGACAAATAACATTATTATATTATTCATATAAAAAAGATATTTTAAATGATTTTTCCTTTTGCTACAAATATGAAGATATAATAGACTTAGATGATTTTTTTTCAAAATCAATAAATATAAATGATATAAATTCACTAACAGCAACATCAAGTTTCCAATTTTTAATAATAAGTGGTAAAATAGATAATTTTGGAACAATATTAAATATTTCTCAAGAAATTTGTAATATATTAGGTTATTCAAATGAAGAATTAATTGGTCAAAATATGAATATTTTAATACCTGATTTTATGAGAAAAAATCATGATCAAGTTATTATTAAAAAATTAAAAAATATTAAATTAATGAAAGATTATGAAACTGCGTTAAAACCTCATATTTTTTTAATGAAAACTTCTAGTAAATTTATTTTTCCAATTGGATTATTAGTTGGTACTATTTATGATGATGATAATCAACCTCTTATTTTTTGTAAAATAAATTTAGAACAAGAACAAAATTTAATTAGTAATTTACATAAATTTTGTCAAATTTTAACTGATTGTAATTTAATTATTCAATTTTTTACTGCAAATTGTATTAATTTATTAGGATTACATCCTAAAATGATAAATAGTAATATTGATATTTTAACTTTTATTAAAGAAATAAATGAAGATTTTATGAAAAATTATCATCCTTTTATACATAAAAAAAAAATTGATAAAAATCAAATTAAATTATCAATATTAAAAAAATATATGCCTGGTGAATCAGAAAAAATTATTACATTTAATAAAGAAAAATGTAAAATTAAAATAATTCAAATTAATCTAAATGGAAAATTTAGTGGTTTTTTATTTAATTTAACTATAATTTCAAAAGAAGAAGAAAAAATGAATATAAAAGTAACTTTTAATAATAATAAAACTATATCAGAAAGTAATATTAAATTACATAAAACTGAAAATGATTCAATTATTAAAATATCAAAAACAAAAAGACATTCTATAAATTTATCACAAGAATTTTGTGATATAAATAAAAATTATCTTCCTGAAAGTAATGAAGTTTTATTTAATTATAATGAAAAAGCTTTTTTTTTAAATAAAAAAAAAGGAAATAAAAAAAAGGAAAAATCAAATGATGAATTATCAAAACTTTTAAAACAAAAATTTTTAGAAAAAAAATTAGAATTAGAAAAAGAAATAAAATCATCATCAGAAGAATTATCTGATTATTCAGAAAATTCATCTTATTCAAGTAATACAAGTTCAAATAATGAATCATCATCTTTTTCATCTTCAGTTGAATTAGAAAAACAAGATAATTTAAATAATGAAATTGAAAAAAGAAATGATTATTATCATGTAAAAATAAATAAAATAAATTATTCAATATATAATTATCAAACAAATTCTTTTGTTACTTTACCAAATGTAGAAAAAGGAAAAATTGAAGAAATAATACAAATTGAAAATAAAATAAATGAAAAGAAATTAGAAGAAATGAATAAACCTACTATATTAACTCAAGAAGAAAAAATTCAAATTGGAACTGAATTAATATTACCTGAATTAGAAAGAAGAAGTAAAATATTTTATTTGAAAAATAAGGCTTTTTTTGAAAAAAAATTATTTTCAAAAAAATTAAGTAATAGTGTTTTAATTATTTTAATTATAGAAATTATACATATTTTAATTGCTATCTCATCAGGAACTTTTATAATAATTTTTTGTACAGATAATAAAAATTTAATTCAGAAATTTATTCAATTAATAATTTACTTAATTAATTTATCTGATAATTCGAATATTTTACTTTCATTTTCACTTTTCCTTGCTTCAATTCAAAATGAAAAATATGTAAATTATTATTTTTCAAGAGATGATTTTAAAGCACTATGTAGAAATAGATTATTAAATATTTATAATGAAACATCAGAATTAATTACAGAATTAATTTCAAGAATGAATTCAATGTCAAAGAGTTATCAAAATCAAATATATGATTTAAATTTAACTCTTTTTGTAATTGATGATCAATTAAATTTAAATAAATATATAACTGATATAATTACAATTATCAGAGAAACTAATTATGCAGTTTATAATTTCGCTAATACAGAAGATAAAGATATTAGTTTTAAAAATTTAGATTATAATTTTATATTTTATAATACTAATGATGATTTTATTTATGGTATTATTAATTTGTTGGATATTTCTATAAATGAATTTATGAATAAATATAAAAATGTACTTTTTAAAAATTCTTTATTGATTATGTTTGTCTTTATTTTTTTAATTTTATGTTGTTTAAGTTCATATATAGGATTTAATTATCTCATTAAAGAAAAAGAAAAATATTTAAAATTTTTTTTCTTTATTGATGTTAATTATATTAGGAATAATATTTATAAATGTCAAAAATATATAAATTTAAATAAAAAATCAGGTTTTGATTCAAAATATTTTTTATCTAATCCTCAAGTAAAATTAGAAAATGAAAGTAATGAAGATGATGATGAATTTTCAAATTTGTCAAAAGAAGTAAGTAGTTTAGAATCATTTAAAAATTCTCTAAAATATAATAAACTGAAAAAAAACAAAAATATTAAAACTAATTTTATTTCTGAGAAGAAAAATATATATATTAATTTATTTATTTATTTCTCCTATATTTTCATTTTAATTGGAATTTTAATTATAATTATTGTAGGAAATAAATATTATTATGATAAAATAAGTCATTTAATAATAATTTATAATCTCCAAGTTTTTCATAGATCATGTTTTTTAATCTTATATAATTATTTAAGAATATTAATGATATATTCATCATTTAATATAAAAAATGAATTTTTAGAAAATAAAATGATATTAATATCACAATATTTTTCCTCAATTTTCGAATTACATCAAATGTATGAACATCAAATTAATTCAAACATATCATTATATGGATTATATGTATTATCAAATAAAAAATATAAAAATATAACAAAAAATTCTCTTTGTCCATATTTTCAAAATGCATCAATTGAGCTTAATTTATCATGTGAAGATTTAGCATCAAATATTTCTAATTATGGAATATCAGCTTTAATGATTTATTATATTCATTCAATGGAAAATATATATGAAAATGTTAAAGAAAACCTTTTTGAAGCAAAAAATTCAGGTTTTATTTTTGATGAATTAATTTATGGGACTGAAGAATATAAAAATATTTTACCAAATAATACTGAAGATTTAGAAAAATATAATCAATTAAATCCATTTAATTTAATTAATTTAGAACAGTTAAAACATTTAAATATTTTAAATGAAAGAATTTTTATACCTGCTCATCAAGAATTAACTAATTCTATTTGTTTAGATATTTATAACATATTACAAAAAATTGAAAAAAATCAAAATAGTACTATTTTATGCTTTTTTTTAGTTATTTTTGTATTTAATATTATTTTATATTTCCCTTATTTATATCAAAAAAATGAAGAAATTAAACAAATTAAAAAAATGCTTATTTTAATTCCTCAAAATATTTTGTATGAAATTTTAGTTGATGAAGATAAAGAAAAGGAAAAAAAAGAAAATTAGCAATTTCTTAATTTATATATATGGCATTTTATATTAATATTTTAAATTATAATTCCTTATTTTTATTAATTATTAATATTATTTTTTTATTTAATTCTCAAAATCTAATTTATATCTTTTTGTTATATTAGTATATTTTTTTGATCTTTCAGACATACATTTATTTCTATTATTTTTATCTTGGAAATTTTTATTAAAATTATTAATTTTAATTCCTTGAATAATATTTATATTTGAATTATATATATTTTTATTTTTATTCTTTTTATTTCCTACAAATAATTTCTCAGAAATTTCTCTAGTTGAAGAATTATCACTTCCTAATTCAAATGTAATTTTATTATTAATTTTCTTTCTTTCAGGACTTGAATAAATAATATTTTTATTTATAAAAACTTGACTTTGAGAAATCTTTTTTGTTTTTTTTAAAAAATTTCTACTTATTAAATTCCCATAATCCGTTTTCCTTTGATTAATTTTTTCTTTGAACTTCTTTTCAGAATTAAAAAATTGAGAATTAGATTTTTGATAAAAATTTTTTTTATTTGAATTTCTATTACGAATATTTAATTTTTTTCTAATATTATTATTATCTAATAAAAAATTATTATTATTAGTCATAAAATAGGTTAATATATTTTTTTCTGAATTTGTTTTATAAGATAATTTTTTATTATAATCTTTTCTTTTTTCTGAATTTTTATTTATTATTTCAATTATTTTTTTTTGTGAATTATTTTCTTCTTTTTTAATATATTTATTCATAAAATTATCAATCAATTCTAATATTTCAAATATTCTTTTTTCTAACATATCAATTTTTTTATCATTATCATCATCATAATTATTACTTAATATTATTGGTTCTTTAATATTATTTTTTTCTGATAATTTATTTTTTATAAAAGACATTGAACATTTTTTTTTTCCTGAAGAACAAAATATTAAATTTTTTAATGATTGATCTTTTGGTAAATATAAATTAGAAATATTCGTTATTTTTAAAGTTTTATTTGATTTTCCTGAAGAAGATTTTTTCATTTTATTTTCTTTTTTTTTCATATAAATTGAAAAATAATTTTCGTCGAAATTATCCATTTTATAATTTAATTTCTTTTTTAAAATAAAATATTTATTTTTCTTTTTTTAATTTTATAGAAAAACAAATAATTAATTTATTATAAATTAAATATTATTCTCAATTAAGAGTTATTGAAAATATTGATTCAATAAAAAAAGTATAAAAAGTATAGATAAATTAAAATAAATATTTATAATATTTATAATGAATACAGGAAAAATTTTAAATATGATGAAAGAAGCAAGGGAATTATTTGATTCTCATGATTCAAATCATGATGGAAAAATAGAAAAAAAAGAATTGAAATCAATAATAAGGGTTATTTCACAAAAATTAGGTTTGCCTTATCCTACAGATAATGATTTTAATAATGGTTTTAAAGAACTTGATAAAAATAATAATGATTTACTTGAATTTGATGAATTTATTATTTTTTATAAAGATGTTTATGATAAAATACATTAAATAAAGTTTTAAATATTGATTTTTTATTAAAATTAAATTTAAGTTTTAAATAAAAGATTTGTTGTTAAATTTAATTTCAAGAATATAATAAATTGAGTAAATTCAAAAATAATTATTTTTAACGCCAATAATAATTAAAAATAAAAATTAAATATAAAATTAAATAAAAAAATATTTTTTATTTTAATTTCAATAGATTTTAAGTTTTTTTAAACATTTATATCTAGAATTGAAAAAATTATATTTATTTATAGATTATAACTTTTTATAAATAATTTATAGTTAATTATTTATTTGACTTAATTGATAACCTCTAATTAAATCTTTATCAAGATGCATAATTTGTTTATCTAAACGTCTAATTTTTTTTTCCAATTTTTTTCCTTTCAAATCAAAAGAATATCTTTGATAAATAATTTTTTTTATATTATTAAAATCATAATCAGTAACATTATTTTTAGTTTTATCAATAATTTTATAAAACTGAACAAAATCATTTTTCTTTTGAAAATTGCGAGAAATATAATTTAATTTTTTTTCTTTAATAGAATTATTTTCATTTACATTTAAAGAATTATGTAAATTTTCAGAAATAATATTTTTTTGATAATTAAAAAAAGAACTTCTTAAATTATTTATTTTATTAATTTCAACATTTTTTTTGTAGCATAAAATATTACTATTTCTAATATTTGGATTATTTGAATTTTTATTATTTGATTTTGGTGAAACTATTCTAGTAAATCTAATTGGAGTTTTTGATTTAGTTGTTCCTGGAAATAACATTCCAAATTTATTTAAATGTAATTTTCTTTTAATATATTCTTTTTCTGCTGAATTTATTAAATCTTTCATTAAATTATTATATTCTATTAAATCTTCATTGTTTTGATTTTTATTTTGATTTAAATTTGATATGTTATTTGGTTCTGTTTTATTAATTGTATAATTTTCTTTTTCTATAATATTATCTTCATTATTTTGAATGTTTTTATTTTGATTTAAAGTTTGGAGATAATAAACTCTCTTTTTAATTCTTCTTAAAAAATTTAATTCTTTTTCTTCTTTTTTTGATACTTTATTCACTTGAAAATAATTTTTTAAATTTTTTCCTTCAATTAATAATGATCTTTTAAAAATATTTTTTTTAGTACAATCTAAATTTGGTTCTTTATAACCTTTTTGAATATATGTATTTACTAAATTAAAAAAAGGATTCATAATTCTATCATCTTTAATTTTGCTTTCTTCTTTTGATTTTTGTGAAAAATTTAAATAAGACTTTAGAAAATCGTCTGAATTTGATTTTAATTTTAAATATTCTTTAATATTTGAATTACTTTTTTTATCATAATCTCTTAATTCTTTTCGACATATTTTATTTACTTTTGCATAATTTATACTTTTATATAATTTTGAATATTTACTATTTGACTTTATAAAACTATTTGCTCTTCTTTTATATTTTTCATTATTCATATTTTCAATTTTATTTTATATTATCATATTATTTTTATACAAAAAATTATTTAAATTTTAATTTTCCTTATTTAAATTTATATCAAAAATTACATATATTAATAAAATATAAAGAATTATTAATCATAAAATTATCTTCATTTATAAATTTCATATAATTAATTCATTATATTAAAAAAATAACATATATATTTTATATAAAAAAAATAATATATAATCAAAACAAAAACCTTTTAAATAATTTTTTAATTTTTTATCTATTCTCCCAAAAAAAAAAAAATGGAAGAAGAAAAGAAAATAGAAAATGAAAAATCTGAAATAGAAAATATAAAAACCTCAATAAAAACAAATAAAAAAAAGCCAAAAGGATTTAACATATTTCACTTTAACGAAGAAATAATCCAAGGTATAAAAAACATAGGATACAAAAATCCAACACCAATTCAAAAAAAAGTAATCCCTGAAATATTATCTGGATTTAACTTAATAGCACATTCAAGAACAGGAAGTGGAAAAACAGCATCTTTCCTATTACCAATATTACAAAAATTAAAATCTCATTCAAAAATTTTTGGTACAAGATGTTTAATATTATCTCCAGTAAGAGATTTAGCTTTTCAAACTGGAATTTTTTTAAGAAAATTAGGTAAATTTACTAATTTGAAATATTGTTTAATTTCAGGTGGAAAAAATTTTGATGAACAATTTGAAAAATTAGCAATGAATCCAGATATTATTATTGCAACTCCAGGTAGAATTTTACATCATATTGAAGAAGGAAGTTTACAATTAAAAAAAATTGAAATTATTGTTATTGATGAATGTGATAAAATGATGGAATTAAATTTTGGAGAACAATTAAAAAATATTTTAAGAAATTGTCCTAGTAATAAACAAATTATTTTACTTTCTGCAACTATACAAGAAAAATTAAAAATTTTTTTAAAAAGTGGTATTGTTAAAGAATATAAAATTATTAATATTGAAGATGAAAATAAAATTCCTGAAAAGTTAAAAATTCATTTAATTTATTGTAGAAAAGAAGAAAAAATATATACTTTAGTATCTTTATTTAAAAAAAATATAATTGATATTAATAAAGAATTAACAATAATTTTCGTAATGACAAAATTTCATTGTGATTACATACAAGAAATATTAAAATATTGGGATATAAATTCATTAATAATATATGGTTCAATGGAGCAAGATTTAAGAAATAAAAATATGGAAGAATTTAAAAAAGGAAGAATTAAAATATTAATAGTTACTGATGTTGCTGCAAGAGGAATTGATATTCCTTTTTTAGATAATGTTATTAATTTTGATTTTCCAGATTCTGAAAATTTATTTATTCATAGAGTTGGTAGAACTGCAAGATTAGGAAGAATAGGTAATAATTTTAATTTAATTTCTTCTATTGAATTACCTTATTTTTTTGATATTAAATATACTTTAGGAAAAAAATTAATTTTATCTAATGAAGATGATAATATTAAAAAAGAAGATACAATTGATAATTATAATACTATTAGTTATGGATCAATTCCAGAAAAAGTTATTCAAGAAATTAAAGATAGTAAAAGTGATTATTTATTTAATTCAAAATTAGATATTGATGAATTGGAAATTTCTATGAAAAGAGCTGAAAAAAAAGGAATTTCTTTTATGCAAAAACCAAGTAAATTTGGTATTCAGGAATCAAAAAAATTATTAAGTGAATTTGAAATGAAATATCATCCTTTTTTTAAAGATAAATATTATGATGAAGAAAAAATGAATTTTTTAAAGAAATTAAGTAATTATCATCCTAAAGAAAGTTATTTTCATAGAGTTGGTGAAACTTCTGTTAATGAAAATGTTATAGATGAATTTAAAAAAAAAGTTGATTTATATAAAAAAAAAAAAGAAATGGAAAAAGAAAAAGAAAAAATTTTATTAAGTAAAAATAATACTTTATTAAATGAAGAAGAATATGAAAAAATTTCTGATAATGAAAAAGAAAATGAAAATGAAGAAAAAGAAATAAAATTATTAAATAAAAAAACAAAAAGATCAAAAATTAAAAATTTTAAAAATTTATCTCAATATATGAGTGAAACACAAGATAAAAATTCAAAATCACTTTGGGGAACAGAAAAACCTTTAAAATTAGATGAATTAACTTTAAATATTAATACTGATGATACTATGGAAAAAATAAAGAAAAATGTTTGGAATGAAAAAAAAAAAACTTTTGTTACAGAAAAATTTGATGGATTTGGTAGAAAAATTAAAAATGAAAGTGGAAAAATTGTTAAAAAAAATAATAATTATCATCCTTATAAAATTTGGAAAAAAAAAAATAAAATATCTATTCAACAAGTTGGTGAAATTGAAAAAGAATATAATTTAAATAGTGCTAAAGAAAGATTAATTGAGAAAAAAAATTTAAAAAATAAAAAAAATGATATGAAAAGTATTGAACAAGTTTTAAAAGATAAAAAGAAAAAGTTTAAAGAATTACAGAAAAAAAATAAATTATTTTCTAAAAGACAATTAAGACAACAACAATTAAGAAATAGAATAAATTTAAATAGTAAATCACAGACTTTTATTAAAAGAAAAGTAAATAGAAAGAGAAAAAAAAAATAAAAATAAATAAATTTTTAAAATATTATTGAATTATATAATAAATTCTATTTTTTTTAAATTTTTTTATAAAATGGTTGATGATGGAAAATTAATAGAATCTATAATAATAAAAGATAAAAATCCCAAACCAAAAAATGAACAAAATACAAAAACTAATATAAATAGAATAATAGATTATTGTAAATCTCATAATGGGCAAGCTACAAAGAATGAAATAGAAAAGAATTTAAATATTTCAATTAATTCAATTTTTTTAAAACATTTATCAGAATTTAAAAAATTAATATATAGTGAAGATAAAGAAATATTTCAATTACATAGTGAATATAATTTAAGAAATATAAATGATTTAAAATCAAAAATTCGAGATAGTGATTATGGTTTATTAGAAGATGAACAATTAAAAAATTCATATCTTGGAATAGAAAAAGATATAGAAATTTTAAAAAATCAAAAGTTTGTTAGAGTTATTTATAATACTGAAAAAAAAATGAATGTTTTATTTTTTAGAGATATGGATGATCCATTTGAAAAAAAAATTACTGATCCTAAAAATGAAGAAGCACTTAAAGAAATAAGAAAAACTTGGAATGAATTAGATACTAGTCAAATTACTAGAAATACTAATTATTATTTAAATAAAAAGTTAAAACCTGAAGGAATAAATAATATTAAAAATCAAAATAATAATGTACCTACTTCTGGAAAGAAAAAAAAAAAAAATAAATAATTATTTTTATTTTATATTTTTTTTCAAAAAATTAATTTTTTTTAAAATAATAAAAAATAATTAATACTTTTTTTTATTATTTTAATTATGAAAATCCAAATTTAAAGTAGTGTAATTTTTTATTAATAACCATCTACATAAATGTTGAACTAAATTAATAAATTCTTCAATATCACTATCATTAAATCCAAAATAATTTTCTACTAAATAATTTGAAAAAAAATTATTACAAAAATCTGGAATTAATTTTGCACATTCAGAAGAAGTATATTCTTTAATAGAATATTTTTTTTCATGGATCATTTTTAAATTAATACTTTCTCTAAATAATAGAATAAATTTTAATATAAAAATAAAATAATTTTCATTTGTTAAAGAATGAACATTCATTAAATATTCAGTAAATATTTCATCACAAACAGGAAAAAATAAATCATTTTTATTTAATAAATTATTTAATATTGGATTATCTTTTGGATATTTAAAATATCTAAAATATTTATTATAATTAAAATTAATATAAATTTGAAATGCAATATTAACTGCATTTTCATAATTATTTGAAATAATTTGATTTGACAATAATTTTCTTTTTGGTAATAAAAAAAAAGAGTGATAATTTTTATTTTTTGATTCTTCTTTTTGATTTTCAATAATTTCAAAATTTTTCGGACGACCTCTTCTCTTTTTTTTAATTAAATTTTCATTTAAAATATCTTTATGTTTTTTAAACATATGATTTAATAAAGCAGGTTTACTTAAATAGGATTTATTACATTTTTCACATTTAAATTGTCTTCCTTCTTGACAATGTCTTGATCTTCTTTGTTTTTTTATTAATTTTTCTTTATCATCATTATATAATTTTGTATTTGATTCATTTAAATCTAAATTTAAAAATGATTTTGAAATCATATTTTTTTAAATTATATAATTAAAATATTTAAAAAACTTTTAATATGTAGAGATTAAAAACATAAAAATAAAGTTGCAATTTTTTAAAATAAATATTATAATTTTTTATATTCAAATATTTATTATAATTAAAAAATATTGATTAAAAATCAATATTAATTCTGCCTTAAATTATTTGATATATTATAATTTTTAAAAAATAATAATTTATTTTATGAAAAAATATTTCAATATATTAAGTTTAAATTAAATTTTTATATTTTTAATTTTGTAAAAAAAAAATAACTCAAAAAATGTAACATCCATCTGAATTATTAGGAAATAATGAAACCATAGTAGGAATATCAATTCTTTTATGAAAATCAATATTTTGTCTTATAGTATCATATTTAATTATATTATCAGAAATACTTTTACTTTCTTTAGTATCAAGTTCTGTATCAACTTCATAAAACTTTTTTAATTTTTCTTTATCTAAATTAATACCTTTTTCTAATAAAAATTGAGTTAAATACACAATTAAAAATTTAGAGACATTAATAAAACTAATATATTCTTTATCTAATTCAGTTAAATTATTACTCTTTAAATTACTTTTCATCTTTGAAATTTGATTTAATATTATATCAGCTTTTAAAATACTAAAAAATTAATATTATTATACATAAATTTTCCTTCTACTAAATGTAAAAAATATAACATTGCATCTATATTATTATTAATATGACTATTTCTAAAATTATAATATTGAAAAAGTAACATTTCTTCAAAAAAATTTTCCCATTCTTTATTATCTGATTTAATTTGTAAATTAAAAAAATCTACATGTGATAAATCAAATAAAGGAGATTGATTTATTAATTGATTACTACTCATTTTTTTTTATTTTTTTGAAAATAAAAATATAATTTTAAAAAAAAAATAAAATATATATATTAGATATATAGAATTATTAAATTTTGATAAGGAAAATAAAGAAATAAAGAAAAAATCTATTGATACATTTGTTAATTTTTGATTAATTTTAATTTATTTAAAAATATAATATTCATAAAAATAATAAATGGGTAAAATTGATTGTAAATGTAATAAACAATTATATGATGAAAATAATATAGAAATAATTAAAAAAAGAGAATCATTTAAATATACAGATAATCAAACAAATAGTAGTTTCTTTGAAAATGAAAATAATTTAATGAAAATAAATGAAGAAAATCAAATGAATGAAGATTTAATAAAAGAAAAAAATTTAAAAGAAGGGAATAAAATAAATAAACCAAATGATGAATTTTCAAAATATATGTTTGAAAATATAAATAAACTTCGAAAAAATCCAAAAAATTATATTGAGTTAATTGAAAAATCAAAAAAAAATATAAAATTATTAAAAAATGGGAAATATATATATAATTCAACATTAAAAGTAACTTTATATAAAGGAGAAGAATCATTTAATGAAGCAATTGAAGATTTAAAAAAAACAAATACAATGAATGAATTAATATATGAACCAAAAATAACAATTCCACTTCCTGATAATGAAACAGATTTACAATCACATGATTATTTAAAAAAAGAAACTAATAAATTAAAAATTAAAGGTTATTGGAGAGATTTTATAAGTGATCCTATAATTTGTTTTATTTTATTAATTGTTGATGATAATAATAAATTTCCTGGATTAAAAAGAAAAAATTTATTAGATCCTAATATTAAATATATTGGAATTTCTTCAAAAAAAATTGGAAAAAGTTTTTGTAGTTATTTTACTTTGAGTAATAATGATAATTTGTAAATTTCAATTTTGATTAATTTAATGATATACAGATTTATAAAATAATTGTTATAAATTTTTGAATAAGTTTTTGATTTATGAAAATATATAAAAACACTATTTTTAAAAAAAATAAATTATAATAATTATTAAAAATTAAAATAAAAAATAAAAAATAATTAAAAAAAATGAAAAAAAAGGATGATTCAAATTTCAAAATTTTAATATTAGGAGATTCGTATGTAGGAAAAACATCTCTTTTATTAAAATTTACAGATAATATATTTAAAGAATCATACATAGCAACAATAGGTGTAGAATATAAAGAAAAAATAATTACATTAAATAATAAAAATTATAAATTAAATATTTGGGATACAGCAGGTCAAGAAAGATTTAAATCAATAACTAAAAATTTTTTTAAATCTGCTGATGGAATTATTTTTACTTATGATATAACTAAAAAAAAAACTTTTGATAATCTTAAAAATTGGCTGATTGAAGCAGAAAGTAATGTTGGTAATTATAAAAGTATTATTGTTGGAAATAAAATTGATTTAGAAAATAAAAGAGAAGTTACTTATGATATGGGATATAATTTAGCTAATAAAAAAAATTTTTTGTTTTTTGAAACCAGTGCTAAAATTAATATTAAAGTTGAAGATGTTTTTATTGAATTATTAAAGGAAATTATTAAAAATAGAAAAGAAAAAGAAAAAGAAAATGATATTCAAAGTAGTATTAAGATAAATAAAGTAAAAAAGGAAACAAATAAGAAGAAAAAATGTTGTTAATTATTGTATAAAATAAATTATTATTAGGTTAATTTATTTTATAATTTAATAATAAATTAAAAAAAATATTTTTTTCATATTTTATTCCAATTTTAAGATGGAAAAAGTTTTTTAGAAAAATAAAAAAATAAAAAATTTCAAAGTGAATCATTAACAACAATCAGAGTAAATTGTTTTTCAATTATTCAATTATGGATAATCAAAATTATAAAATTCTAGAAAGACATAAATCATTAGTTAAAAGTTTTTATAAAAGGGTTTATGATATTATTAATAATGATTCTTTTATTAATGCTAAAAATTGTATTTAAAATGCAAATTCTAATTCTTTGAATTTTAAAAAAATTATTGTTTCAAATAAAATTGATTTAGAAAAACAATCAAAAAGTTTAATTTAATGAATTAAAAGAATTTTCTTAAAAAATCAATGTAATTTTTTTGGGTCTAATTCAAAAAAGTGGAAAAATATTGAAAAATCTGTTTAAATATTATAGAGAAAAAAATTTAATTTAAAAATTATTTAAATATTAATAAAATTTTGTTACTTTATGAGAAGTTATTAATAGAATGAAAATAATAAATGTTGTTATTATTTTAAAATATTTTACAATAAAAATAAAAAAAATAAAAAAATAATATAAAATAATAATTAAAACACATCAAAAACTAAAAAAAAAACCTAAAAAAAAAAAAAAAAAAAAAAAAATCCAAAAAAATAAAAAAAAAACAATATAAAAAAAAAAAAATGTCATTCAAAGATAAAGTCTTCCAAGAAATTAACAAATTCCGTACAAACCCAAAATCAATAGAGCAACGTGTTCAAACATTCCGTTTAGGATTATCCCGTCTCCGAGCACGTGATCCCTTCCTTTTAGAAATTGATGCATTCATATCATCATTAAACGATTTAAAACCAATGCCACCATTTCAATTAAATGAAGTATTATCAAAATCAGCAGAAAAACAAGTAGAAATTTTCTCTCGTGATGAAGATTCATTCAATTCATATATTTCAGGAGAAAATTTAAGAGGAATAATACCAGATCAATATGTAAGTCAAAATTGTGCTTTAGTTGCAAATTCAGCTGATGAACCAGAAACAATAATTAATCAAATTTTATTAAATAAAATGGATAAATTTAAAATTGGAAGAATTTTCTTAACTAATCCAAGATATAGACAAGTTGGTATTGCTCATGTTGAGAAAGATGATGAAAATTATGTTGTTGTTATTTTAGCTCAAGCAGAAGCAAAAAAAAGAAAAGCTATTCCTTTACCTGATGGTGATTTAACTGAATTAAAAAATGCTTTTGATTTATTTGATGTTGAAAAACAAGGAGAAATTTGTCCTAGAGATATTGTTGAGACTATGGAAAGTTTAGGTTATGATAAAAAAAATCCTGAATTATATGATATTATGGTTGAATTAGATGTTCCTGAAAATGATACTGTTGATTTTTCACTTTTTGCTAATCATGTTGTTAATGCTTGTAAAGATAAAGAAAGTGAAGATGGATTGAGAGTTATTTTTGAATTGTATGTTGATGATCATACTAATGATACTATGAGTAGTCTTTATTTAAAAAGAATTATTCAGGAATTAGATGAGAAGGATGCTTTGAAAACTATTAATGGGTTAATGAGTGAAAAAGGAGGTGTTAATGCTAAACTTAGTTTCCCTGAATTTGTTGATTATATGAAAAATAATTATAATGAAGAAGAAATTAATCAAAAAGTTCAAAATGTTAAGAAGTATAAAAATATTCAGTTAAGTCCTTCTGTTAGTTCTAGTATGAGTGGAGGAAGTAAGAAATGGAGAAGGAAGTAAAAATTTTCTCTTTTTTTTTTTTTTTGGGTTTTTTGAGGAATTAAATTTATTTTTTATTTAAAAATCGTTTTTTTTATATTTTTTTTTATTTTATGGTTTTATAATTAATTTTATGAAATGATTATTATAATATAAAAAAGAAAATAAGTTTTTTATAACAATCCTAAAATATTATATTTAAATTTTTCTCCAATATTCCAATAAAAAAAATATATATTTTGTTATCATACATCCTAAATCAAACATCACGTTAAAAAAAGAATATAAATACCAAAAAAAAAAAATAATAAAATATAAAAAAAAATGAACAAGGCACTTTTCATCATTTTAATGCTTTTCATATCAGAAGCATACACTTTTCAAGAAGAAAAGCAACTTCGTGCATTAAAACAAGCAAAAACTTTTTATGATAACTTAACTCCATTATTCAAAGATCGTTTAAAATTTAAACCAATAATCCCAGATATAATAAAAGATTTAGATTCAATTCAAATAGCAGATGGTCCAAATACAGATGCCCCAGCAGATCAAGCTGAATTAAAAAAACTTTTCAAAAACACATACGGTCAACCAGTATGTGATATTTCCAAAGGAAAAAGTGGTGATATTCATAGAAAATTAAAAGTAGGTATGATCCTTAGTGGTGGAAATGCAGCAGGAGGACACAATGTAGTTGCAGGATTATATGATGCTTTAAAAGAAGGAAATAAAGAAAGTTGCCTTATTGGTTTTAAAGGAGGTGCTGGTGGTATTTTAAGTAATGATTATATTGAAATTACTGATGAGTTAATGGATATGTATAGAAATACAGGAGGTTTTGATATTATGGGTTCTGGAAGAACTAAAATTGAAACTCCTGATCAATTTGCTCAAGCTTATAAAGTTATTACTGACCTTAAATTAGATGCTATGGTTATTGTAGGTGGTGATGATTCTAATACTAATGCTGCTTTATTGGCTGAATATTTTAAAGATAAAAAAAGTAATGTTGTCTTTGTAGGTGTTCCTAAAACTATTGATGGTGATTTAAAAAATGATTATATTGAAACTTCATTTGGTTTTGATACTGCTACTAAAACTTATGCTGAATTAGTTGGTAATATTCAAAGAGATGCTATTTCATCAAGAAAATATTGGCATTTTGTTAAAATTATGGGTAGAAGTGCCTCACATATTGCATTAGAAGTTGCTTTAATGACTCATCCAACATGGGCAATTGTATCAGAAGAAATAAAAGAAAAGAAATTAACCCTTTATCAAGTAGCATCTCAAATAGCAGATTTAGTAGAATCAAGATCAAAAAATGGATTTAATTTCGGTGTTGTAATAATCCCAGAAGGTTTACTTGAATTTATTCCTGAAATGGGTGTATTAATATCAGAACTTAATGACTTATTAGCAAAACATGGAGCAGAATATTCAAAATTAACTGACTTTAAATCCCAAAGTGAATTTGTAGTTAGTCAC
>JAJJLH010002212.1:0-34299 GCA_023806865.1 Isotricha sp. YL-2021a | reverse complement strand
ATATAAATGTATTATCTCTTTTTCTTATTTATTAAAGAAATATTTCATTTTTTTTATCAATAAATTTGATCAAATTAATTATATTTTAATAATTATAATATTAATAAAATATAACAGACTATAATTCTATCATTATAAATAAATATGTTTTAAAAAAGTGTAGAATTATTCTATTTATTACATTCTTTTTTAATTGAAAAGAATAAAAAATTCTACTACAAAAACATCAAATAATCAAAAAAAATGACAAAAAATTTCATAAGTAATCATCAATAAAAAAAGAAAAATTTTATTCAAATTCCTCATAAAAACAAAAAAATAAAAAATAATTAATTTTTCATATATAAGAAAGTCAAATTAAAAATAAATAAGAAAAAAAAATGAGTGAATCAGTAACAACCTACAATTCAACAACAAATCAATCAAAATCCAAAATTATTTCTAGAGAAATAAATACAACATCTGAAATCAATAATCTTTCCTTTCCAAATGACGCAGCAAATCCAATAAAAAGTGAAGAAAATATATTAAAAAAATTAAAAGAATTTAATATTGAAAGTTCAAAAATTGAATTTCAAAATATAAATTGTAATGAAAATTTTGCAGGAAATTATGATAATTATATTACTGAAACTTTAAAAGGAATTTCAAAATTAAAAAAATTAAATTTTGAAAATGCCTTATTAGATAGGAATTTATATTTAAATATTAACAAAAATGAAATTTCTCGAAATATTATATCTCAAAGAAAATTAGTTCTTTTAGATTTAGATGAAACTTTAATACATTCAGATTTTCAAGAAGATTTTTTAAATAATGAAAATTATCATTATGATAAAATAATTAAATTTACTTCATTAGATGATAATGAAGAAGTTTCAGTAGGAATTTTTATAAGAAATGGAGTTAAAAAATTTTTAGAAGAAATATCAAAAGTTTTTGATATTGCAATTTTTACTGCTTCAATGAAAGAATATGCTGATGCTATAATAAATTATTTAGATCCAAATAATGAATATATTAAATTTAGATTATATAGAGATTCTTGTATCAAAGTTAAAAATATAAGTATTAAAGATTTAAGAATTCTTGGTATTGATTTAAAGAATGTTGTTTTAATTGATAATAATATGTATTCTTTTACTAATCAATTAAGTAATGGAATTTTAATTAATTCTTTTTATTATGATAAGTCTGATTGTGATTTATATAGTGTTATGAGTTATTTATTAACATATATTGCCCCTGCTGATGATGTTAGGAAGATTAATGAAATGTTTTTTAATTTTAATGATATTTTGAAACAATTAAATTAATTGTTTTGAAAAGTGATATTAGATTCATTTTATTAATAGAATGTATAACTTTATTTTTTTTGAATGGAAGTATCTTACTTCTTATTTAAATAAGGATTATTATATAATTAAATTATATAGTTAAATTAAATTATAAAAAATTTAGAAATATATTTTTTATTGAATACATAAAAATAAATAAAAGAAGTAAAAAATTTCAAAAAAATAAAATTTAAATATTAAATAAAATTTTATTAAATAAAAAAAACTCAAAAAAGAAAAAATTTAAAATATCAAATCAGGATATTCAATACTAATTTTTTCAACAAACAAACCAAAAAAAGAATTAGCCCAAGCAAACCAATCTCTAGTAAAATTATTAACATCATCAACATGATAAGACTCATGTATAAAACCACTATTTTTTCCACTTTCAACTAACAAATTTAAACATTCTTTAATTTCATTTTTATCATTACTAGTTAACCCTCTCATAATAGTAAATAAAGGCCAAATAAAATTCCTTTGACCATGAGTTGATGATTCCCCAGGACCAAATTTTCCTTTTATATAAAAAGGATTTTTTTCTGATAAAATTCTCTTTCTTGTATTTAAATAAATTTCATCATTATTAGAACAAAAATTAAAAAAAGGTAATGAAATTAAATTTGGATATCCTGGTTCATCCATAAAATAAAAATTACCAAAACCATCAATTTCATGAACAAAATATTTTTCATTATTATTTTCATAATCAATAAAAACACCATATTTAAAAATAGATTCTTTAACTTCTTTACAAATTAAATCTAATTTATTAAATAAATATTCATTAATATTATTTTTTTCAATTAATTTAAATAATAATTCAATAACAGAAACTAATAAACAATTCTCAGGAATATTATAAGGAAAAATAGAACTATCATCACTATTTCTAAAAGAAGTTTTTATCATTCCACAAGTTTTACAAGGACTTCCTCTTCCTCTATTTAAACTATCATAAGGATCTTTTATTATTCTTTGAAATAAATATTCTGGTCCTCCTTCTTTATCTTCATCTTCAAATCCTCTTTTTTCTTTTTCTAAAACAAAAATTATTTTATTTAATACTTCATAAAATTTATTATTTATTATTGATTTATCATTTGTAAATTCGATATATTTTAATATTGTAAATATTGGTAATGTTAAAGAATCTAATTCAAATTTTCTTTCCCATATTTTTTTATTCATTGCTTTTTCATATTTTCCATCATTTGTTTTTTTATATGTTAAATCATTTATCCAAGGTGATTCTAATTCAGTTTTATTAAAAGCATTTGCATAAGGATCAATTAATATTGAATTTAATTGTCTATTAAACATTCCTTTTATCATATTTTTTAAATGTTCATCTTTTTTACAATGAGATAAATATGGATATATTTGAAAACAACTATCTCTTAACCACATTGCTTCTATATCTCCTGTTATTATAAATGTATCTTCTTTTTCTTTGTCGTATTCTACTGTTGTGTCTAATGTATTTGGGTAACAATTTATAAAGAGTTTTTTTAAATTTTCATCTTTTATTTTTTTACTCATTTCTTCTATATAATTGTCTATTACTTTACTGTGAAATAATCTTTTTTCGTATTCTGGTCTTGATTTAAATTTTATTGTTTTAATTGTGTCTTCTTTTATTTTCTTAGTATTAAGATTATTATCATCATTATTATTTTCTGAACGTTCTCTTTTATTAGATAATAAATTATCATTAGATTTATATTCTTTATTTAAATTTTTTTCATTATCTTCTGTCATTTAATTAAAATCATATCTTAAAATAATATAATATATAATAATATAATCATTGTTAAATAAAATAAAATTTTACATTAAAAAAGTAATCAAAATAAAATAAAAAAAATTAATATTTTTCATATAAATAATATATAAAATTTAAACTTTAAATTCATTTTTTAAATTGAAAAATGTTAAGACCGAAAACAAGTATATCACCAATAGAAAGAACATATTCAAACGCTTCAAAATTAAGAAGAAATTTAAATAACACAACAACAATGTCATCATTAAATAATGATTTATCAAGATATGATGATTTGATAAAAAAAGCAAGAGATACAATAAATAAATTCCAAACAGAAAATATGAATAGATCTCTTAGTAGAGAAAAAATTTTTAATTCATCATCAATTCATAATATTGAAATTAAAGGTTCAAATTCAAATTATAGTATTTTTGGAGGAATTGGAAATTCATCTAATGATGATATTAAAATGGATATTTCAAATAATTCAAAAATGGAAAATGGAGTTGAAAATTATTATAAAAATATCATTTCTCAAATGAGAAGTGATTCAAATATTCAAAGTGAAAGAATGAAAAATTTAGAATGTCAAAATAAAAAAAATGAATTAGATTTAGTTGATAATGAAAGAGAAAGAGTTAATTTAGAAGATAAAGTTCAAATATTACAAACAAGATTAAATGAAACTAAAGCTTTATATGAAGATTTAAGAAGACAAAAAGAAAATTTAGAAAATAATTATGATCAATTAAGAATTGATTATAAAAATGATATGAAAAAAGCACAAATGAATTCTCTTTCAAAAAATAAAGAAATTGAAGATGTTTTAACAAAAGAAAATGAAATGATAAAAAGTGAATTAAATAAATTTATAAAAGAAAATATAAATTTAAAATTATCAGTAAAGAATTTAAAACAAGAAATGGGAAGTAAAGCAAATGATATAATAACTTCATTAAAAAATGAAAATAAAAGATTAAATTCTCAATTAGAAAGTAAAAAAGAAAAAATTCAACAATTAGAAGAAGAAAAAAATGAAATTTCTCTTATTAATTTAACTAATGATGATAATATTCAAGATTTAAAACAACAAATTAATTCAATTAAAAGAGAAATAAAAGATGAAAAAGAGAAAAATAATAAATTAAAGGAAGATTATAATTTAATAATTGAAGAAAATTCAGTTTTAAAACAAGAAATTATTCAATTAAGAGAAAATGAAAATAAATTTACTACTCAAAGTGATTATCATAGTTCAGAAGGTGAAATTGTTGATTTAAATAAATTTAATGATTTACAAAAAAAATATTCTAATTTACTTTTAGAGAATCAAGGTTTAAAAAAAATAAAAGAAGAATTTCAAAATCTAATAAATGAACATAATAAAGTTCAAAAATTAAAAAGTCAAAAAGCAGATAAAGATAAAGAAACAATTAAAAAATTAAGAAATGAATATGATGATTTATTTAAAGAAAATATATTTTTAAAAGAATATAAAACAAAATATGAACAAACTCTTGCAGAAATTGAATTATTAAAAGCAAAAGAAAATGAATTTGATTCTATTTTTAAAGAAAATGAAAGTTTAAGAGGAATTCAAGATAAATTAATTAAAGTTTCAAAAGAAAATGAAGAATTAATTAAAATCAATCAAACAAGTGAAAGAGATAGAAATGAATTAAAAGAATTAAAGAAAAAATATATAAATTTAAATGATAATTATTCTCAAATTCAAAATAGTTTTAATGATTTAATGAAAGTTAATGATAGTTTACAAGATACTCAAAAAAAATTTAATGATGTAGTAAAAGAAAATAAAATTTTACTTGTAATTAAAGATAAATATGATGAATCATTAAAAGAAATTGAAAAATTAAATGAAATAAAAAAAAAATATGAATTATTAATTGAAGAAAATAATCAATTAAAAGAAAAATTTGATAATTATACAAAGGAACATAATAAAGAAATATATGAAAAAGGATATAATGAAATAAGACAAAAATTAGAAGAATCAATAACTGAAAATAAAAAGAAAAATAATAGTATTGCATCACTTCAAAATTCATTAACTCAAATGCAAAAAGAAAAAATATATGTTCAACAAGAAAAAGATAAATTAATAAAAGACAAAGAACAATATATGAATTTAAATACAGAATTAAAAAATCAAAGTTTAAAACATACTAAAAATTCACAAGAAATGTTAAAAAAATGGGAAGAAAATTATTCAAATTTAGCAAAAGAAAATGAATTATTAAAATCAAAACAAATGAATTATAATGACTTAATTCAACAAGTTGAAAAATTTAAGAATATTGAACAAGAAAATATTCAATTAGTTAATGATAAAGAAGCATATCAAAAATTAAGAGATGAGTATATTTTACTTACAAAAGAAAAAGATAATGCTAAAAAAAATTATACACAGAAAATAAAAGATTTAAGTGATAATTTAGCTAAAGAAAAAATTAAATGTGAACAATATTATAATAGTAATAAAGAACTTAATATTGAAAAATTAAGATTAAAAGAAATTGAAAATAAGTTTATTGAATTAAATAAAGAAAATGAAAAATTAAAAGAATTCCAATCTAAATTTGTCTCTTTAAGTTCTGAAAATGATGTATTAAAATTAATTCAAGAAAAATATAATTTATTATCTCAAGATAATAATAATTTAAAAGTACAATATCAAGAATTATTAAATGAAAATAATGAGTTAAAAGAAAATATTACTAATATTAATAAAGAGAAAACATTTACTGATGATAAATTTAATGAAATAAAAAAATTAAATGATAAACTTACTCAAGAAAATGAAGTTTTAAAAGATTATGAAATAAAATATAATGTATTAAATAAAGATGTATCAAGTATTAAAGAAGATTTAGAAAAAGAAACAAAAGAAAAAAAAGAATATCAAGATAAAATTAATTCTCAAAATCAAGAAATAAATTCATTTAAAGAACAAATAACTAGATTAAATAATGATAATGAAGAATTATTAAAAGTAAAAGATAAATATAATACATTACTACAGGATTATAATAAATTAAAAGAAATTCAAGGTAAATATAATGCTTTAATTGTTGAAAATAATACAATTAAAGAATATCAAAATAAATTAATTTCTGAAAATAATACTTTAAAAGATATTCAAGAAAAATTTAATAGTTTAAATGGAGAAAATAATACTCTTAAAGGAATTGAAGAACAATATAAATTA
This sequence comes from Isotricha sp. YL-2021a, assembly GCA_023806865.1. Taxonomy (NCBI): domain Eukaryota; phylum Ciliophora; class Litostomatea; order Vestibuliferida; family Isotrichidae; genus Isotricha; species Isotricha sp. YL-2021a. Next base: position 27,962 of record JAJJLH010002212.1, on the reverse strand, counting down.
TTAGTTAAAGAAAATTCAGAATTAAAAGAAAATGTAGCATCATTAATTCAAGATATAAATAAATTAAAAGAAAATGGAGAAAAATTAAAATTAGATATTTCAAATAATAAAGAAGAAAAAGAGAATTTAGAAAAAGAAATTACTTTATTAAATGAAAATAAAAAACAATTAATTGAAGAAAATAATATATTGAAAAATTCAATTTTAACACTTCAAAAAGATGAAAATACAACAAAAGAAAGTCAAGAAAAATTAACTCAGGAAAATTTAAAATTAAAAGAAAATTATGAAAAAATTAAAAATGAAAATTCAGAATTAAAAAAAAATATAAATACTTTATCTCAAGAATTATCATTAATAAAAGAAAGACAAGATATTTTAATTCAAGAAAATTCTCATTTATTAGACTATAAAGAAAAATATGAAAAAGAGTCAATATCATTAAAAGAAGAAGAAGAAAAAAATAAATTATTAACACAACAAATAAATTCATTAAAAGAAATGAAAGAAAAAACTTTATTTTTAGCAAAAGATAGTAGTGAAAAATATAATCAAAGTTTAAAAGATATTGAATTATTAAAAGAATTTAGAGGAAAATATATTGAAATTAATTCTGATTATCAATGCTTATCTGATAAATATTCTAATTTAACTAAAGAAAATGAAGAATTGTTAAATAAATATAAAACTTTAGTAAATGAAAATAATTTACTTAAAGATAATTTTGATATTGTTAATAAAGAATTAGAAAATGCAAAAAATAATATTAAAAATTTAAGTAATGAAAATACCAATTTCAAAGAAAATAATTTTAAATTAAATGAAGATAATACAAAATTAAATCAAGATATTAAAAAATCAAAAATTGAAATTGATTCTATAAAAAAAGAAAGAGATGAAATCAGTTTAAATTTAAATGAAACAAAGGACAATGTAAAAAAATTAAAAGAAAAAAATTTTATATTTGAAAGTGAAATTAATGACTTAAAAGAGCAAAATGACAATTTAGAATTAGAAAAGAATAAATATATAAAAGAAATAAATGAATATAAAAGTCAAATTGAAAATATTCAAAATGAAAATGAAAATATACAAAAAAATTATATTGAATCACAATCAAAAATAAATAAACAAAATCAATATTCTGAAAAATTAAATTTAGAAATATTACAAAATAAAAAAGAATGTGAAAGACTAAAAGAAGTTATTAAAAAACAACAAAAAGATTATGAAAATTTTAAAAAGAATTTAGATAATTTAACCGATGAAAAAGAAAAAGAAATTCAGGAAAAAAATGATTTACAAAATGAATTATTATTAACAAAAGAAACTATTACTTCTAAAGAGAAAGAAATTGAAGAATTACAAAATCAAATTAATAAAGATGAAAAAGATTCAAGAGAATTAAAAAAGAAAATTGATAAAATAACAAAAGAAAAAGATACGCTTAATAATAATTTAAATATATCAAAAAAAGAAAAAGAAATTTTACAAAAAAATATTTTATCATTAAAAGAAGAGAAAATAAATTTAGAAGAAAATATTGATAAAATAAACAATGAGAAAAATACAATTCAAGAAAAAATAAATGTTATAACAAAATCAAAACAAGAATTAGAAAATCATATACAATTATTAAATTCACAATTATCAAATTCAAATACTGACTCAAGTAAAATTATTCAAGAATATAGTATTAAATATACAACATTACAAAGTGAAAATGAATTAATGAAAGAACAATTATTTACAAATGAAACAGAAAAAGAAAAATTAAAATCTCAATTAGATAATATTAAAAAAGAAAATGAAAAAAATATTCAAACTTTAAATGAAAAAAATAATGAAATAAATGAAAATAAAATAATTATTTCAAATAAAGAAAAAGAAATAGATGAAATTAAAATATCATTATCTGAAAAAGAAAATGAATTAAATGAAATGAAACAAAAAATAAATAATAAAGAAAAAGAAATTTTAGAATATAAAAAAAAAGAAGAAGAATATAAAAAAAATATAATATTAAAAGAAAAAGAAAATGAGAAAATTTCTGAAAATTTAAAAAAAGAAGAAGAAGAAAATGATGGATTAGTTGATGATTTAAATAAAGCAAATAAAGAAATTGATGACTTAAAAGAAAAAATTAATAAAATTGAAGAAGATAATAAAATTAAAAGTATTAATGATAAAAATAAAATGGATAATATGATGTTTGGAATTAAAAATGAAAGAGATGTTTATAAAAAAAGAAGTGAAGATGCAAATAGAGAAAATGAAAAATTAAAAAATGAAAAAAAAGAAATGAAAGAAAAAATAGAAAATATGAAAAAAGAAAAAAAAGAATTATTTAAAGGAAATAAAGAATTAAAAAATGAAATTGATTTACTTAATCAAAGTTATGATAATTTAAAAGAAAATAATGAAAAAATGGAAAAAGAAAGTATTGAATTAAAAAATGAAAATGAAAAATTAAAAAATGATAATGAAGAGTTTGAAGAAAATAATAATATTTTAAAATTGAATATTGAAGAAAAAGAAAAAGAAATTGAAAATTTAAAAAATCAAATTGAAGAAATAAATAAAGAATATGATGAATTAAATAATGATAAAACAGAAATTGAAAATTATAAAAATGAATTAGAACAAAAGGTAAATTTATTACAAAAAGAAAAAGGAGATGAAAAATTAAAAATGGAATTAAAGAAAAAATCATTTAAAATACAATCAGAAGAAATTTGTATTATAAATGAATTAGAAGAAATTGAATATGAAATTGAAAATTTAGAAAATATTGAAATTCTTTTTAATGAAAAAGAAGAAAATAAACAATTAAATATTGAAAAAGAAGATTTTTCAATTTTACAAATTAATGAAAAAAATAAAACAAATAATGAAGAAATTGAAAATTTAAAAAAAATTGAAATTGAATATAATGAATTATCAAATAATTTTAAAATATTCAAACATGAAAAGGAATTAGAAAAAAAAGAATATGAAAAACAAATAGAAGAATTTAAAAACAATGATAATTCAAATAAGAAAGAAGAACAAATTATTTCTTTAAATAAAGAAATTGAAAAATTAAATAATACAATAAATGATGATAAAGAACAATTAAATTTACTTTTTTCAAAAATGAATGAAGAAAAAAATAATAGTAATCAAATAAAAAAAGAAAATGAAAAATTAAATGAAGAAATAAATCAATTAAAAGAATCTTTAGAAAAAATTAAATTAGAAAAAGAAAAAGTAGAAATAGAAAATACAATTACAACAAATAAAAAAAATAATGAAGAATTAGAAACAATAAAAAATAAATTACAAGAAAGAGAAAAAATAATAAATAAATTATCAAAAAAAAATAAAGAATTAGAAGAAGATTTTATAAATCATTCAAAAGAATTAAAAACATTACAAAATTATATTTCTCAATTAGAAGAAGGAATTGGTGCAAGTGAACAAATGGATGAATTAAGAAATGCTTTAGAAGATAAAGATGAATCAATTAAAAATTTAACTAATCAAATAAATGAATATCAATCAAAAATTAATTTAATTTTAAATGATAAATCTGATGAAGATAAAAATATAATTATTGAACAATTAATTAAAGAAATTAAATCTATAAGACAAAAAATTTCTGATTTAATTTCTTTTAATGGAAGGATTGAAAATTATCAAGAATTTATTAATGTAATTAATTTAATTAAAGATAATAGTAATGAATTAATTGAATCTAATGATGAATTAAAAGAAGCTTTTGATAAATTAAATAATTTAATTAAATCATATGAAATTAATAATGATATTGCAAAAATGAAACTTTTAAGAGAAATTTCAAAAGATTAGATATTGATTTTTTATTTTTTTTCAAATTGAAAAAAAATTAATTTATTGTTAATGAACAAATTCACTTTTTTAATTTTATTTTTAAATATATTCTAAATTAATAAATTTTAAATATAATAATGTAATTATTAAATATTGAAAATAAAATACTACTTTTTAAATAAAAAAAAAAATTTAAATTCTTTTATATTTCAATTAATGAATAATTAATTTCCTCATTTTTTTTTAGTAAATAAAACAAAATGAGTACAAAAGACAAAGAAAATTCAGCATCAAAACTGGCTCAAAAAATGCAAAAAAAGAAAAAAACTAAAGGAATACAATCATTAAAACCCTCAACATTTAATCTAAAAGGCTTTGATTTACTCCCAAACATAAAATTAAAAAAATACCAAATAATAGAATCAGATCTTTTCATAAAAGACATAGTTCTAGAAAAAAAAAAAGAAAAAACTCAAGAATTACAAAAAGTTTTAACAAAAAGTGAAAATATAATATCAAAACTTCGTAAATTAAAAGAAAAAGCAATAGCAGCAAATGACACAATAAGTTCTCAAGATATAGATTGGATAATTTCTAAAATAAATGATCAAAATTTATATGATATAGATACAAATGATTTTAATACAACAATAAGAAATGATAATAATACAAGTGGATTAGCATATTTAATGCAATATTCACATGTTGAAAATAATAATTTAGTACAAAAAGCTTTTCAAGCTACTCGAAAAGGAAATACTGGAACTGTTAAAATGAGTATGCAAAGAAAATCTACTTTAATGGCAACAAGTTCATTAAAAGTTTTAGGGAAATATGGTATGAATAAAAAATTAGATTCTATAAGTGAATTTCCAACATTAAATTTAAGCTCAGTTCCTAATAATTTAATACAAAATCAAATGGCTTTAATTGATAGTTCTGAATTTGATATTTTCTCACTTAATGATATGGAAAAGGATAAAACAACATTTTTAGTTGCTAATGAAATATTATCTAATACAGATGTAGTTAAAGAAGGTATAGTACCAAATGATATATTAGAAAAATTTATTCAAACTGTTCTTTCAGGATATGATAGAATTAATGTTTTATATCATAATGATTTCCATGCTGTTGATGTTATGCAAACTTTATTTACAATTTTAACTGTTGGTAGATTACCAGAAAAAATGAAATTATCAGGTATTGATGTATTTGCTATGTTAGTTGGTGCTGTTTGTCATGATTTACATCATACAGGACAAAATAATACATATCATATTAATGCAAGAACTAAATATGCTATTAGATATAATGATATTAGTGTTTTAGAAAATTTCCATATTGCTTCTTCATTTAAAATTTTAAGTAAAGATGAAACTAATATATTAAAAAATTTCAAAGAAGAAGAATATAGAATTATTAGAAAAAGAATAATTGAAGGAATTTTATCAACTGATATGGCAAATCATCAGAAAGTTTTAGCAAATGTAAAAGCAAAAATAGGTGAATTCCAAATTGATAAAGGAGTTAATTTTAATAAAATTTTCAAAGACGAATCAAAATTATTTGATAATCAGCAAATAATGTTAGATATGTTTTTACATTGTTCAGATATATCAAACCCAGCTAAACCACAAAGAATAAGTACAATATGGACACAAAGAGTTTATGCTGAATTTTTTAAACAAGGTGATTTAGAAAAAGAAAAAGGATTAACCGTTTCTTTATTATGTGATAGAGATACTACTGATATTAATAAAGCTATGATTGGTTTTATTAATTTTGTAACGAAACCTTCTTTTGAAATTCTTGTTAATCTTGTTCCTGAATGTAGTGCTTATTTAAGTAATATGAAACAAAATTTGATTTTTTATGAAAATGCTGTTAATAAGAAAGAAGAAAAAAATAATGATGATCAAGAGGATTTGTCTAGTCAGTCTAGTATTAGTATAGAGTCAAAAGGAGAAAATGATGATGATGAATAGGTTTTTTTTATATTGTTTATTTAAATATTTTTTTATTTTTTATTTTTTTTTTTTAGATAATATTTGTTCGTGTTGTTTAATTATATGATATGAATTTTTTTATTTTTTTCCACAATTATTTTTTTTAAATCCTCAACTTGATTTTGAAGACAATTTTCTTTAGTATGATTGTTTTTTAAATTAATCCTTTTCATACTTCTCTTACATTCATTACAAATTTCATCAACCATAGGACAAATATTTTTTATATGTTCATCTAAATCACTTTTTTTAATTTGTATAGAACAATATTTACATTTAGTAAATTCACATTTTTTAATATGTTTATCTAAAAGATAAGCAAAAAAAGATTTATTACAAAAATCACATTCTTTTAATTCAAGTCCACAATTTAAACTATGATTTAAACATTCTTCAAATCCTCCTATAAATTTACAATTCTTATATTTACATTGAAATTTTTTATATGAACAAATTGTAATATGTTCTAAATATTCTTTAAATGATATTATTTTTCCACATTCTTTATGAATACAAATAAATTTAAATTTATTAATAAAATTAAATAAAATTCTATTTAATTTTTCTTTAGATGCATTTTCACAATTATTAGGACATTTTTTTGTATTTTTTAAACTTTTATCAAAACAATTTTCACAAAATAATTTTTTACATTTATCACATATTATAGGAAATAATGGTATAAAGTAACATTTCCTACATTTTATTTCTTCACATAATGAATGATATTCTTTTATTGTATTATCTATTTTAATTTTTTGATATATATTATAATTTATTTCATCTGAAAAATATTCATTAAATAATGATATAAAATGTTCTTTTGCTGCATCAAAAGTATTTATTGACATTAAATTTTATTAAATAGAAAAAATATTTTTTTTATTTTTTTTTAAAAATATTATATTTTATATTAAATCCATATTTTAATTGAATAATCTTTTGATGTTGTTAATAATGAACCATCATTTAATTGAATTATTGATGTTATTTCTTTGTCATGTATTTGCTTTTTAATTCCATATTTTTCATATTTTTTTTCTTGATTTAATTTCCATTGTTCAATATCATATCTATTCTTATTTTTTATTGCAAAAATTAGTGAATTATCCTTTAATTTTGTAATTAAAATTATATTTATTTTTTCTTGAAATTCTACTTTTTCTTTTTTATTTATATTTTCTAAATTGATTAAATATAAATTATCTCCTCCTATTATTAAATTATCATCCAATAAAAATAAAAGATTTGATTCTTTCGATATATCTATTTCATTTATTATTTTTAATGTTTCAAAAGAATTTATATCTATTATTTTTACTATTTTTTCATCAAAACAAGTAAAATATAATTTTGAATTATATATTATCATTGAATCAACATTATCTTTAAGTTCATTTATTTTCATATAAACATTTTCTTCATTTTTTTGATATAATTCAATAGTTTTTTCTTCAGATAAAAATAATAATTTTTTTTTATAAATAAATATTTTTTTAATAATTTTATCACATTGAAAATATTCTTCAACAATATATTTAGTACAATTTTCATTAAATAAAAAAATTTTAATATTTTTATCTTTACTAGAAATAAAAACTTTCCCATTTTTATTTTGAACAATATCTAAAATACCTTTAGAATATTCTTTAATAATTAATTTTTCTTTTAATATTTCTTTATCAATAACATCAATTTCTCCATTTTCAAATCCAATTAATACATCCCCATTATTTAAAAGTAAAGAACAATTAATTTCAATTTCTTTATTTTCAATTCTTTTTAACAAAGTAGAATTTACAATATCAAAATTATGAAAAATTAAAATAGGTTTTTCTCCTTTAGAATAACATTCAATACAACAATCAAAATCACAATTTTCACAATACATTGAAATTTGTCTATGATATACTTTACAACAATAATCACATCTCCAATATGCTCTTTTTTGCATTTCTAATTTATCTTTGTGAATTTTTGGATTAAATGATGGTAATTTTAATAATTTTTCTGAACATGGTTTACATATGTTTAAGTTACATTGTATACATGAGTATCCTTCTCCATTTATTTTTTCTAAACATAAGTTACATTCTTTTTCTTTTATTTCAGATTTTTCAATTGGGTGGTTATGTGATGAAAAAAAATTTGTATTTTCCATTTGAAATTATTTTTTTTAATTATAAATTAAATTTAATATTTTTTTATAATATTTGTTATTTATAAGGTGAAATAATAAATTCTATAATATTAAATTATATTATATTAAATGGATGAGAATAATATATTAATTCTTTTCTTTAATCAATTTTATATTATATTTATCATTTTATTTTTATACATTATTAAATATATATCTATTATCCAAATAATAATAGGATATTTAATCCTATGTATATATTATAGACTAACATCAACTACTGAAATATATTATTCCAAAAAAAATAAATTAATAACATCTTCATTACAAAAATGTCCATCTTTAATATCAAAAAATTACAAACCTCCATTTTTTTTTCCAATAAATCCTCTTCAATTAATAAATTTATCACGTTCAATAATAAAACCAAAAGAAAAAATAAAAATAAATAGAGAATATATAGGAAATGAAGGTATTGTATTAGATTGGATAGAATATGAAGGAATAGAAACAAAAAATAAACCTATATTTATAATATTTCCAGGATTAACTGGAGGAGTAAATGATGCTTATGTTATGAATATTACTGATTCTGCAATTAAAAATGGTTTTAATGTTGTAATTTATCAAATGAGAATTTTAAATAACAAATTTTCTTTACCTAAAAATAAACCTCAATTTTTCTTAATTGAAGATATTGATTTTGCAATTGATAGTATAAGAAATAAATATGGTAATAATATTAAAATTTATGCTATTGGTTATTCATATGGTTCAAATCAATTAGTTAAATATTTAGGTGAGAAAAATTATATAAATAAAAAAATCTCTGCTGCAATTTCAATATCAAATCCATTTGATTTTATTATTTGTACAAGATATTCTCTAAATAAATTTTATGATAGAATATTATTATCATTTCTTCAAAAAGTTTACAAAGAAACAAAAAATAATTTATTAAAATATGATTTTATAAAAGAAAAATCTGATATTATTGAAAATACAATATCATTAAATGAATTTGATCGTTATTTTACTTCACAAATTTTAGGTTTTAAAAATCCTTCTGATTATTATAGGAATGTTAGTTGTTTTTATGGGATTAAAAATATTAATATTCCTCTTTTATGTATTAATGCTTTGGATGATCAAATTACTTGTAAATATGGTATTCCTTATGATGATATTTTTTTAAATGATTTTATTGTCCTTGTTACTACTAAATTAGGTTCACATATTTGCTTTTTGGAAAGTGATGGTATTTTTGGGGTTAAACAATGGATTGTTAAACCATGTATTGAGTTTGTTAATGCATTTAAAAATTTAGATTGGTGTGATAATTGATTTTTATTATTAAATGTTTTTTATTTTATTTATTATGCAATCTTAGTTTATTTATTTGAATTTCTAATATTTTTTTTAATTATTTTAGTATTATTTATTATGTTGAACTATTAAATTTTAAAATTATTATTAAATTAAAAATTTTTTTTCAATTAATAAAAAATATAATATTATACTATTAATAATAATAATTGTTTAATAATATAATATATTAAATTATAAAAATAATATATCTTATTTTTATATTAATAAAACGCAAAAAAATTTAAAAAAACATTCTAGAATTTCTCATATTAAATAATATATTTTTTTTCAAAATAAAAATATAAAATATTTAAACACAAATTTAAAAAAATGTCAAAACTTCTATTCCTAATATTAATATCCCTAACATCATCAAAATACCCAATAGAAAAGAATGTAGTAATCCTAACAGACTCAACTTTTGAAAAAGCATTAAACGAATATGAAAACCTAATGGTATTATTTTATGCTCCATGGTGTGGTCATTGTAAAAAATTTCATCCTGAATATGAAAAAGCTGCATTATCCTTAAAAAAAGAAAATATAATTTTAGCAAAAGTTGATGCAGAATCAAATAAAAAATTATCAAAAAAATATAATATTGAAAGTTATCCTACAATAAAAGCTTTTATAAAAAAAAAAGAATATACTTATGATGGTGAAAGAAATGAAGAATCAGTAATTGATTTTATGAGAAAATATTCAGCTCCTGTTTTAACTATTATTAATAATAAAGAAGATGCTGAGAAATTTTTTAAAAAAAATGAAGTTACTATAGTTTATTTTGGAAATGATAAAGATTCAATTATTGAATTTGAATCTTCTGGAAGATTAAATAGAGAAATTCCTTTTGTTCAAATTGAAAATGAAGATGTTATAAATAAATTAAATGGGAAAAAAGATTCAATTGTTATTATTAAATCAAATGAAGATAATAAAAGAATTGAATTTGAAAATGATATAAATGAAGAAGAAATAAATGATTTTATTGATTTATATGCAGGACCAAATATTTATTATTGGGATGAAAAAGGAATAAAAGTTGTTTTTCATAAAAATAAACCAGCTCTTTTTTTCTTTGCTGATCCAGAAGATAAAAAATATGATGATTATGAGAATTTATTAAATAAAATTCATCCTAAAATTTTTACTGATGTTAAAATTGTTTTATTAAATAATAAAGAAGGAGAAGAAAAAAGAATTTCTGATTATATTGGAGTAAATGATACTGATTTACCTTGTGTTAAAATTATTCATTCATATGATTTTAGAGTTAGAAAATATTCTTTAAAAAAAGAAATTAATGAAGAAAATATAATAAATTTCGTTTCAGAATTTAAAAAAGGAAATTTAATTCCAGAATTAAAATCTGAAGAAGAACCAAAAGAAAATAATGGAACAATTTTTTATATTGTTGGTAAATCTTTTAAAAAAAATGTTATGAATAGTACAAAAGATTTTTTTATTAAAATTTATGCTCCATGGTGTAGTCATTGTCAAGAATTAGAACCTATATTTAAAAAATTAGCTGAAGATTTAAAAAATAATAAAAATTTAGTTTTTGCTGAAAGTGATGGAACAAAAAATGAATTTGATGAATTTGATGTTTTTGGTTATCCTTCTTTAGTTTTTATTCCTGGAAATAAAAAAAATGAAAGTGATTTTGTCGTTTTTCCTGAAGAAGAAGAAAGAAATTATGATAATCTTTTAAATTTTGTTAAAAAACATTCAACTTTTCCTATTAATATTCAAAAGAAAGATGAAAGTAAAAGTGATCTTTAAGAAAAAATTTTTTTTTAAATAAAAAATAATAAAATTTTTTTTTTAAATGATTTTTTATCATTTTTTAAAAATTTTTTTTTAATTATGAAAAAATCAAATAGTGTTATTAAAAGAAAAAAAAATGAAGTTAAAAATAAAGGTTTAATGTCACCAATAATGAAAAATAATTATACTTTAAATACTTTTCATATTAATATGACTTTACAAAAGTATATTAATATGAGATTAAATAATTTGTCTAAATCTAATTTAAAATCCTCTAGTAAAATAGAAAAAAATGAACAATTAAAACATTGTGTTTCAAATAATATTATTAAAAATCATCAAAATGAAATTAATTTATTAAAGGAAGAGAATATTAAATTAAATAAAGAATTAAATGATATTAAAAAATTGTTTGAGGAAAAAAAAAAAGAACTTTCTCAATTAAAGGAAATAATATCAAATGAAAATAATGTAAATAAAAGTAATTTGTCAATTAAAGATAATAATAAAAATTATATATCAAGTAATACAATAAATTCTTTAGATGTAAGTGATTGTAAATGATAATTTAAAATTTTTTTTTTGGAAATAAAAAATTCATTATAATATTATATAAAGGTTTATATTTCTTCTTTATTTATTATTAAAACAATTATTCAATAATATAATTTTAAAAAAAATAAAAAAAATAACATATATATTAAAGATGTAATAAAATATAATTTTTAGAATATATACCAACTTACTTAGTATTATTAATTCTTTTTTAGTAAAATATTAATAATTAATAAATAAATAAATAAAATAAATAATTTTAATAAAATTTAATATATAATTTTAATTCACCAAAATAAAATAAACAATAAATATTTTTATGACTATAAAAATAATTAAACATTATTCAAAAAATGTTAATGTAATTAAAAAAATATAAAAAAAAAAATTAACATCTCAAAAAAAATTAATATATGACATCATAAAAAAATAACCATATATATAAAAAAAAAGAATCCAAAAAAAACTCAAAGAACAAAAAAATGAAAGAAAACAACAAAATAATAAATCCAAAAGACATAGAACTATCCCAAAACCTCAAAAATGAAAAACCAAAATATAACCCAATCTCAATAACAGAGTCCCAAAATCCAAAAACTAAAGAATACCGTATAGAAGACGATGATTCCGAAGATGAAGAAATTGACATAAACCTAAATGAAGAACTAGCTGAAGTGGCAGATCAACTTCGTGGTAAAGCTGATGATGAATTAAAAAAAAATTTATTATTCGAACAAAAAAACATATCAGTATTTCGTTTAATTTGTCATCTCTCAACCAATTTTGATAAAGGATTAATGGTTTTAGCTGTAATTGGATCAATTGGTGCTGGTATTGCAATGCCTTTAATTGCTTATTTATCTGGAAATATGTTTTCTGATGTTGGTGATACAACAGCATGGCAAAATTCAAATGAAGAAAATGTTGTTCAATCAATGAGAGATAATATTAATGATGCTATGAATACACTTATTTATCGATTTTTATGGGTTGGTGCTCTTATGCTTGTTGCTCATTTTTTAAATGTTACTTTTTGGACTTATACTTCATTAAGACAAGTTCATCAAATGAAAGAAAATTATTTTACTGTTATTTTAAAACAGGAACAAGGATGGTTTGATGCTCATAATGCTTTTGAATTTGCTACTAAGGTACAAGCTCAGTTAGAACAAGTTGAAATGGGATTAGGAGAAAAATTCGGAAATGTTCTTATGTCAATTGCACAAATGATTGCAGGATTTGTTATTGCTTTTACAACTTCATGGAAATTAACTTTAATTATGCTTTGTGTTGCACCTTTAATTATTGGAGATGTTTTATATTTAGTTAATGCACTTAGAACTGGAATTATTATGGGAAGAAAGACTTTTGAAAAAGCTGGTGGTATTGCTGAGGAAATGTTATATAATGTTAAGACTGTTACTTCTTTTGCTAATTTTGATTTTGAAATGAAGAGATTTAATAAAAAAATTGAAACTTGTTTTATATTAGATAAAGGGACTGTTCTTCGTATGGCTGGTGCTATTGCTGGTTTGATTTTCTTTATGAATTCTTCTTTTTGTGTTGCTTTCCTTTATGGGAGAAGATTAATTATGCATCATGAAAAAAATACTAATACTGGGAAACCATTTACAGGAGGAAATGTAATGACTGTTATTTTTTCTACTGTTATGGCTATTATGAGTATTGGATTAATTGCACCTAATCTCAAAATTATTCAAGAAGCTTGTGTTGCATCATCAGATTATTTTACTTTATATGAAAGAGAACCTCAAATTGATTTATCACAATCATTTGATAAACCACCTAGAGATCAAATTCAAGGAAAAATTGAGTTTCAAAATGTTACTTTTTCATATCCTTCAGATGTTAATCATAGACAAATTTTAAAAGGAATTGATTTATTATTTGAACCAGGGAAAAAAGTTGCTTTAGTTGGTGAGTCTGGATGTGGGAAAAGTACAACAGTTAATTTAATTGAAAGATTATATGAAACTGAATCTGGAACTGTATTAATTGATAATAAAAATATAAGAGAATATGATTTAAATTATTTAAGATCATTAATTGGTTATGTACAACAAGAACCTGTTTTATTTAATAGATCAATAAGGGATAATTTAATATTTGGAAGAGAGGAAGAAATTAAAAAATTAGGTGATGTTGATCAATTAATAAAAGAAGCTTGTGATGATGCATATGCAACTGAATTTATTAATTTATTACCTGATAAATTTAATTATATTGTAGGAATTAAAGGAAGTAAATTATCAGGAGGTCAAAAACAAAGAATTGCAATAGCAAGAGCAATTTTATGCAAACCTAAAATTTTAATTCTTGATGAAGCAACATCAGCTCTTGATAATAAATCAGAAAAAGAAGTCCAAAGAGCTCTTGATCATATATCACAAAAGAATGTAACTACAGTAATTATAGCACATAGACTTTCAACAATTAAAAATGCAGATTTAATATATGCTATTAAAGAAGGAAAAATATTTGAAAAAGGAACTCATAAATCACTTTTAGAATTAAATGGTTATTATGCAGGTTTAGTTCGTTCTCAATTAGCACAAGATGAACTTGAATCAAAAGAAGAAAATTTAGATCCAATGATGAAGAAAAAAAGTTCTTTACGTAAAAGTGGAACTTTAAGTAGTTCAATTCAATTACCAGGGTCAACCACCACAAAAGTTTATATTAAACAAGATGATGTTAAAGTCGATCCAAGACGTTTATTACATGAATTAAGAAATAATAAATTAAATTTAATTATCGCCACTTTTGGTGCAGCTGGAATTGGTGTTATGTCACCAATAACTGGTTATGTTATGGGACAAGCTATGAATGCTTTAAATTCATCTGAAGAAAAAAAAATAGATGAAGATGGTTTAAAATGGGGTTTGATGTTTTTAGTTATTGCATTTTGTAATGGATTATCTAATTTTTTAATGATATGGAAATATGCTACAATTGGTGTTACACTTGCTAGGATTTTTAGGAAGAAAATTTTGAAAAAATATCTTCAACTTCATGTTGCATTTTTTGATGTTGATGATAATGCACCTGGTGCTCTTTTAACTAGATTATCTATTGATACTATGCAACTTAATAGTATTATTCTTTCTATTTTTGGTTCTACTGTTCAAGTTGCTTGTGTTATTATTGTTTCTTTAGGAATGGGTCTTTATTATGATTGGAGACTTACTTTAATTATATGTGCATTTGTTCCTTTTATTGCTTTTTCAATTTTTATTAGAACTAAACTTAGAAAAGGCTCATCACGTGAAGGTATAAAAGCTAATATTGAAGCTGGTGCAATATTATCAGAATGTGTTGTTAATACTAAAACAATTTATTCATTTAATTTCCAAAGACCAGCTGTAGAAATGTATTTAGATGTCCTTGAATATAATAGAAAAAAATTTGCTCAAGATGCTTTCTTTAATGGAATATTCCTAGGAATAGGTCAATTTGCTGTTTTCTGTGCAAATGCAACTGTATTTTATGCAGCTAAATGTTTCATTTTAGACAATTCAATAGATTCAATGAAAATGTCAACAACATTCAACATAGTTATAATGATGGCAGGTGGTGTAGGTAATGGTTTAGCTCAATTAGGAGATTATAAAAAAGCAACAATATCATTCCAATCACTCTACTGTACTTTAGATACAGAAAGTTTAATAAACCCATTTCCAAAAGCAAACAAAAATAAAGTAAGCGCTAATAACATAAAGGGAAAAATCGAATTCCGTGATGTAACTTTTTCCTATCCAACAAGACCAGATCAAATAATTTTAAAAAAAGTATCATTCATAATAAACCCAGGACAACAAATAGCATTAGTAGGGTATTCAGGATGTGGAAAAAGTACGATAATTCAATTACTAGAAAGATTTTATGATGTTGAAGATGGTAAAGGTATAATTTTAATTGATGATATACCAATTAAAGATTATAATTTATATGAATTAAGAAAAAAAATTGGTTTAGTAAGTCAAGAACCAATTTTATTCAAAAGATCAGTTTTAGAAAACGTACGTTATGGTCGTTTAGATGCAACAGATGAAGAATGCATTGAAGCTGCAAGACAAGCTAATATAATGAAATTTTTCACAGGTGATAAAATGCATCAAGTTATAGGAAATGATATAAAAAAAGATGATAATAATAAAAAAAATGAAAATAATGAAAATAAAGAAAATGAAAAAGGAGTTAAAAAAATGGAAAGAAAAAAATCAAGTAGTGGAATTGGTGATAAGGAAGATCCTGTTTCGGGAGGAGAAAAACAAAGACTTGCAATTGCAAGAGCTTTTATTAAGAATCCTGTTATTATTTTACTTGATGAAGCTACTTCTGCTTTGGATAAAGATAGTGAAATTGAAGTTCAGAAATCTCTTGATAAATTAGCTGAAGGGAGAACTTCTATTGCTATTGCTCATAGGTTGAGTACTGTTGAAAAATGTGATATGATTTTTGTTCTGGAATCAGGAAGAATTGTTGAAAAAGGAAAACATGAAGAGTTAATGGCTATGAAAGGGAAGTATTATGTTTTACATAAATATTCTGATATGGGATAAATTAGATTTTTTTATTTTTGATTTATTATTAGTTTTTTAAATTATGATTTTTGGCATAATAGTAATTATTTAATTTTATTAATTATTTGATAAAAATATTTTGTTTAGTATTAAAAATTTTTTTTATTTTTATTTTAAAAATTAATATTTTAATATAAATAAAAAAACAATAAAAATTGAATACAAAAAAAATAAAAAATTAGTATAAAAAGTTTTTCAAATCTCTATAATCATAAAATAAATATATAAAAAAATAATAAATTAAAATATAAAATAAAAACAAATTAAAAAAGGAATAATTGTTTCATATAATGTGCACAAGCATCACTTCCACTTTTCTCAGATAAAGAAATTAAAATAATTAAAATAGGTGAAAAAATAACCCAATTCCATATAAGAGACCAAATGACAGAAAACAACCAACTTTTTTGAGTATTAACATAAACATAGCAAAAAATAACACAATAATAAAAAAAATAACCAACTAAGAAAAAAACTAAAATAATTCCAATAATATTTCTAATTAAAATAGAACTTTTATATTCTTTAGCAATATGCATTTTTTCTTCTTCAGTTTTATCTCTCATTTTTTGTTCAATATTTGTTTTTTCTAAATAAGAAGTTAAAGTAATTAATCTTATTACAAGATTAATTCCAACTGTTGTTGCAATTGAACATATAATTTTATCAAATTCATATTTCATAGGATAACAAAAATTTTCTCTATGTTTTTTTATTATTCTCCTTTCAAACATTTTTTCAGTATGATAAAATGCATTCCATCCTAATAAATTAGCTAAAGAATT
The DNA here is from genome assembly GCA_023806865.1 of Isotricha sp. YL-2021a. NCBI lineage: Eukaryota > Ciliophora > Litostomatea > Vestibuliferida > Isotrichidae > Isotricha > Isotricha sp. YL-2021a. The sequence goes on along the minus strand of JAJJLH010002212.1, from coordinate 10,903 downwards.
AAAAAAAATTGCAAAATTTATCATTTTTGGTTGAATTAAAGAAATTTGAAAAAGACAAAATAAAGGATGAACATATAATAAATTTTCACAAAAAATTTTAAAACAACTTTCTTTTAATGAATTGTCTTCAATTTTATTTATATTTGTTTGTTCTAAACCTTCAATTTTACTTTGAAAACTTTTCTCAGGAATTTTAATAAAACCTTCATTTAAAATTTTATCATTTTTTAATGAAGTACTTAAATCATCATAATCAAATTCATAATTAACAAAAGATAAAATAATACTTAAAATTAATAAAAAGGAAATTCCAGTAAAAATCCATAAAGCTAAATTTTTTTTATAATCTTTAAATTTATTAGAACATCTGAAAGGAAGTCTTTTACTTTGTTCAATTTCTTTTTTTGTAAATTCATCTTTTAATAAATAATAACCAACATTTTCAATATCAATACAATATAATTGTATATATTCTATATTATTTTCATATCCTAAATAATAACAATTTGATGTTGTTCCTGTAATTGTATAATTTTGATATAAACTTTGTCTTCTGTATTTTTGAGGATAATCAATTTTTAATTTTTCATTTCTAAAACATCTATCTTGAAATGCTTCATCATTTTTATTATAAATATTTACTCCTTTTTTAAAAAAATATTTAAATAAATTTAAATTAAATTTTGAATCTGATTCTGTATTTAATGGAAGATTTACTATTGAATTTGGGGAAGATATTTTTTTTATAGTTAAAATTGCATCATCTTTTCTTGATACTAAATATCTACCAATCATAACTTTTTTTGATGGAGTTTCATAATTCAGAGCAAGATTAACATCAGAACTTAGAGAAATTTGTAAATATAATTCAGTATAATCATCAGTTTCAACTAATTCATTATAAGGAATTGAAATAAAAGGAATAATTTTTTCTTTACAATAACCAACATATTTTAAATAATTATTTTTACTATTTGATACAATTATTATATTTAACATATTATCATCTGATGTTATATAATAAAAAGGATGTTCAATTAGAGTATCATTTTGTTTTTGAATTTCTGTTGAATAATATTCAAAAGTTGATGAAATTATATTATTAAGTTTTTCTTCATTTATTGCTATTTCATTTTCACTTTCATCTAATTGACGAATATTTTTTAATGAAAATAATATATTTACTTGATAAAAAATTGATAATCCTATAAATGGTAATAAATTTTCACTATTATATGAATTATATGTTGAATCATAAACTGATGTCACTAAAGAAGTAATAAGTGATAATCCTTTTTTTGATTTTTCATAAAATATTTTAGTTGAATTTTTATTTTTATTAATTTTTCTAGTATCTTTTAAAAAAACTCCAAGTTCTTTAATAGCATAAATCAATTCATTATTATTTAATAAATCTGTAATATTATTTTTGGCATTTGTTTCATCTTTTATTTTTTTAATAATATTTATTAAAGTATCTTTAATTTTTATTTCAATATCATTTTCATTTAAATCTATATTACATTTTACCCCTGTAAAATTATCATTACAAATACAAGATATATTATTTCCATTTAATGTGCAAGTTCCATTATTTTCACAATAATCAATTGGACATGAAATTGATTTAATACATTTTTTACTTGTTTCATCATTAATAAATATTGAAGAATAAGAAGAACAATTATCAAAACATAATTTTTTATTTTTTAATAAATAAGTATCATCAGGGCATTCATTATAACAAGTATTATTTGTAACATATAAATAAGATTTTGATGTATCATTTTCAGAACAAGATAAACATTTATTATTATTATAAACTAAATAATCTGGACAATTACATGTTCCATTTGATAATATAAATCCATTATCATTACATATTATACGTAATTTTTCATTTCCAAGAGAAATTCCATAATTATTTTTTTCATCACATTCACTTACACAAGTTCCATTTTCATAAAATGGATTTGTATCATTTATTTCTGAACATAATTTACATTTATATTCTTCTTCATCTAATATTTTATTTTCTTCATCACATTTTAATTTTTCTAAGATATTTACTTTTTTTTCAGTATTTAATTCTTCATCATATTCATTTGGTTTAATAGTTAAATTATATTCTCCCTTGATTGAATTTTCTAAATCAAATGTACAATTTAATATTGTTTTAGTATCATCTAAAATTGAACAAGAAGTAGAATTAATTTTATTGTCATCTTGAATTAATGATACATATTCAATATCTCCTTCATTTAATTCAATATTAAATGTAATATTTAAAGTTATTGAATTAAATGGTTTTAAAACAGAAGGTTGAATATTTTCAACAGTATAATTAATTAAACATTTTGAATTAATTGATATTCTTCCATTATTGCAAAGAACACATTCATTAGTATCATTAGAAGGTAAAATACCATAATTTATTTCACATTTTTCTACACATGAACCTTTATTATTTTTATTTAAATAATATTTATTTATTAATTTGCATGTATCATTTGTTGTTGTAATATTTATTGTTATATTATTTTCATTATATTCTGTATCATTTATTGTAAATTTAATTGAAATATTATCTTTATCTTCTGTTATAAAAGAAAAATTAAATATACAAGTTATTTCATCTGTATTTGTTATATCTTCTAAATCACATTTTCCTTCAATTTCATTTTCCAAAATAACACTTATATTAAAAATTAATTGTGAGAATGGTAAATTTTGAGAAAAAGTAAAATTTATTGATTGTTCTTCAATATTAACAATATTTGATGAGTTTGATTTTATATCGATAATTGTTACATTAAAATCACAATTTTTTTGAAAATCAGATGGATTTTTATAAGTGTTTTCATTTGTATTTGCATTTGTACAATCAGAATAACAAATATCATTTAAAATATAAGAATTAATACAATTTTCAACACATCTTTCATTTTGAATAGAATCTTTTTTATCATAATCAAAATATTTTTTTGTTGAATTAATTTCATAACATTTTTTACAATTACCACTTCCATCTGAAATTTTAGGAATTGTACATGCTTCTTTAATTTCTATTTCATCAGAATATTCTTTTTCATTCTCAAATATTATATATTTTAATTTAAATTTATTTTGAGCAACAATATTTTTATTATCTTCATTTGATAAATCAAATTCAATTATATATTTATTATTTTTGTTATTGTTATTATCTTCAACATTTATATTTGATGATATAATGTTAATTTCTTCATTATCAATATTGGTAAGAGTTACAGATGATATAACATTTTTTTCAAAACTAAAATCGAAATTTAATATTAAAGTAGAATTTCCTTTTTCAATTAAAAAATCATTAATTGAAGATATAGAAAGTGTATTTATTTTTATTGTAGTATTAGTAATTATTGTATCAATTCCACATTTTGTTTTATCATTAAGAATAATATTATATTCACCTTCATCTTTATTTAATAAATTTGTGTTATCACATATCATATTTTTTTCATTATTTTGTTCACAAGAAAGTGAAATTGATTCAGAATTTGAATTATCATTATCATATTTTAATAATGAAAAAATATGATTTATATTATTATAATCAAAATTATTATTTACTGAAAAAATAATTTTTTGATTTTTTTCATTAAATAAATCATATTCATTTATTATTTCTGCAGAATTTTTTTCTTTAATACTAATTGTACCAATTTCTTCTTCATCCTTATTATTATAATTTACATATATTTTATATTCATATTCATTTATTTCTAATTTACATTTTTTATTTTCACATAAAGATTCATTATATTTAAAATTTAATTTATCATCTATATCTGGTAAAGAAAAGTTAAATTCAATTTCTTCATATTCTTCACTTTCAAAACATTTTTCAAAAGAATTAATTTTTATTATATAAATATGGAATTCTTGTTTTCTATAAGTGATTGATAAATCAACTGCATCTGAAAATTCACCATTTAATTCAATTATATCATTATTAACATCCCTTGTAATTGAATCATTTGATATTGTAAGAGAAGAATTAATGTTTGTTGCCTCTTCAATATCTTTACATTTTAATTTTATAATTAAATTTTGAGATTCGGCATTTTCAATAAAATAATAATATACTTTTTCTAATATAAAAGTATTTTTAAATTTAATTTCTTTATTTGTTATATTTGAACAAATTTTTTCATTTATAGAATCATTATCACTTAAATAAGATATTGTATAAACATCATATATACTATTTGGTTTTAATTTAAAAGTAATTTTTGAATTATTAACAATTGTTATATTTGAATTTGTAAAAGTAATTTCTTCTTCTTTATCTTCATTTTTATAATTAATTAAAATTTTTTTTATTTGATTATAATCAAATTTTTCATCTACATAAAGTGATGTTAATTGAATTGTAATTTCTTCTCCTATATTTAATTCTGTTTCATTATATTCAACTTTAAAATTCATTTCTGATTCATTTAAATCTCTTGATAAAATTATAGTTTTTTCTGTATTAATATTATTAACATAAATTTTATAATCACCTATTAATTCATTAGATTCTAATGAACAATTAATTGATAAAGTATTATTTGATTCATAAAATTGTTCTTTTTTACATTCTTTTTGAGTAATTAATAAATCTTTTGATATTATGATTCCAGATAATTCACAAAATAATTGGTTTAATTCAATTTTTACAAAATTATTATAATAATATCCATAATTAGGTGTATTTATATCTGTTATCTTAATTATATTATTGTTTATATATAGTTCTATTCCATTTTCTTCTTTATCTTTTAATATTATAGATTTCAAAGTTTTATTCAATTCAATTATATCATTTGTTTTAAATTTAAATGGAAAATTTGTATCTGATGTTTTATAATTTATTTCATTATTTATATTAAATACATAATTTTTGATATATTCTTTAAATAAATTATTTTGATTATCATTTTCGTTAATTTTTTCAATTGTAAAATATTCTTTTTCATTATTATTTATTTCATTTACATAAAAACAATTTTTTTCAGTCATATCAGTTTTTATTGTAATAAAATCAGTTATTTGTTTGAAAATATAAATAGAATCAAGTTCAAATTCAATTAATTTTTCATTTTCATCATCTAAATATAAAATACAATTTTTAATTTCATTATTTCCATTTCCAGTAATTTCAAAATTCCAACCATTATTTTGAAAATCAGAATTATTATCTCCACATTCAATTTTTAGATTTTCATATGATAAACTTGAGTCTTTTAATTTAAATGTAACATTTTGAGATTCATCTTTTGATAAAATTAATATTGGATGATCTATTTCAAATAAATCCTTATTTGGTTCTGGATAATTTGATAAAATAATTTTTTTATCTGAAGTAATTTCTTCATTATTATTTACATAGATAATTTTATAAATGCCTGTTTTTTTTTGAATTTTATTTTTAGATAATGTAATTTTTAAATTCATATTATCTATATTTGATTCATTTATTTCAATTTCAGTTAATTCAGGAACAAATTTTATACTTTTTACATTTTCTGGTTGAATATTATATGTCAATATAATTTCTTGATTATCATTATTTTGAAACCATATTTTATTTATTTTTTCTAATGAAATAGTTGTATCATCTAATAAACGTAATTTAATTATATCTTTATTTAAAATTGATAAATATAAAGATGTGATGGTGTTATTTTCTTCAATTAATATATTTAATTTTTCTGTTAGTTCATGTTTATTTAATATTAAAAATTTTTGATTATTCAATTTATTTGAAAATAATTTTTCTTCTTTATTAATTTTAACTTTATATAGTAAATTATTAATTTTTTTTGGGATTTTTAAAGTAATTTTAATTTTTTCTGATTTCATATTTTCAATTCGATAATTGATAATATATAAATTTTGTTTATTCTTCCCAATTTCAATTGTGTATATTTCTGGTTTTTTTACTTGAAATGAGCAATAATATTTTGAATCACATTTAAAATTGTTTGGAAGTTTGATTCCATCTTTTGAAATATTTTTAGGAAAAGATAAATGGATTAGACATTGAGATTCAGTCTTACATAAAATAAATGTTTTATAATAATATTCTTTTGAATAATTTAATTGAATTAAAAATAAGAAAAGAATAAGAAAATAAATTTTTTTCATTTTTATTTAATTTTAAAATTTAGAGACTTAATTAAATATTTAACATAATTCAATATTAGAATATTCGTTATTGTTTTAATAAATTTAATAATAAAATAATATTATTTTTAATTAAATAAAATTGTTGATTTTATTACTTTTTATATCTAAATGTAAAAGTGTATTTAATAATATTCAGGAAAATAAATTATTTATAACTAGTTTTTCATAAAATTTCATTAAAAGATAATAAAATAAAAAATAAATAGATATAATTTTCTTTTATCTTTATATATAGCCATTGTATTAAAATGTATTTTTATTTGATGAATTTTATTTTATTTTTTTAAAAAATATAAAATAAAACTATAAAAATTTAATAAAATATGAAATGTTTTAGAAATTTAGACATTTTTTCATATAAAGCTCATTTTACTTTTAATGACAATGGAGATACTGGTTATAAAACATTTATAGGAGGATTATTATCATTTATTTCAATATTTATATCAATTATTTTTTCATTATTTTTTATTTATAGATTTTTTAAAAAAGAAGATTTCACAATATTATATTCATCACAAATAGATAATTTTATTAATATGACAAATTCAAATACATTTCCCTTTCTTTTTAGATTAAGTGATAATTATTCAAATCCTTTAGAACAAAATGGATTATATGAATTTTCTTTCAAAATATGGTATAAAAATAGTTCCACTTTAAATTATGATTATGATATAATATCGATTGAAAAATGTAATATAAATAAACATTTTGGAAATTATATTTCAATATTTAAAGAAATGGATGATATAAATTCATTTTTTTGTCCTTCAATAAGATTAAATAATCAATCATTATATGGAATTTATGGAAGTCATCAATTTATTTATTATAATGTTGATATTTCTAAATGTAATAATGAAACAAATAATAATACTTGTTTATCTGAAATTGAAATTAATAATACTTTAAAAAATGTTTATTTTGATTTAAGATTTATTGATTATTCAATTGATAATTTTAATAAAAAGAATCCAGAAATTTTATATATAAGAAATGAAAGAATATTAACTTCTATTAAAATATTTCAAAAAGTTTATTTATTATTAAAGAAAATAATTTATTATATTGATATTGGATATTTTCAACAGTATTATTCAAAAAAAAATTTTCATCAATATGATAATTTAAAAATTAATTCTGTTTTAATAGAAAATGATGATACTTTCTTTTCTTTATCAATTTCAAATAGTGGAAAAGTTATAAATTATAAAAAAAATTATTTGAAATTTCAGCATTATGTATCATATATTGGAGGATTTTATAAATCAATTTCATTTATTTTTTATTTATTAAATTATTTTAATTCAAAAAATTCATATTATAAAAAATTAATAAAGGATTTTATTATTGAAAATCAAATTAAAAAAAAAGATAAAAATCTTACATATTTAGATAGAAATATTTTAAATTCAACAAATAATAAATTACTAAATTCAAAAAATAATCATCTATTTTCAGTTAATAGAGGAAGTAATCAAAATTCAAAAATTGAAAATGTAAAATCTTTAAATGATAAAAGAAATTCATTAAATATAATAAATAGATTTAAAGATAAAGATGAAATAGAAAAAAAATTTTCATTAACAATTTTTCCATTAAATATTTCAAGTTATAAAAAAGATTTAGTTTGGTATATAAAAATAATTAATAAAAGAATGAATATAATTTATATTTTAAATATTTTAGAACAAATTGAAAATCAATTAATTAAAAAAAAAGTTAATACATTATTAATTAAATCATCAGCTTCTGATGTGAATAATCAAATTAATGCACAAAAGAAAATTAATAATTATTATGGTTATTCAAATATTTATAAAAAAAATGATATCATTAAGGAACTTGATTTTAAATAATGATTTTAAAAAAAAAATAATCTAAAATATAATCTATATAAATGATAATTGACAACTTAATTAAGATTTTAGATATTTTTATTTGATTTTTTTCATTAAATAAAATATTGTAAATATTAAATTATATACAATTATTAAAACATAATATAATAAAACTAAATAAAAAACATTGAAAAAAAAAAAATCTCAAAAAAAAAAAAAATGCTTGATATAAAATTCAGCAAAGAAAATTTCATTCCTTTCATAAAATCTCCCTATACAATAAAATATGAAAAAAAATCAACCTTAGGCCAAGGTGCATTTGGTATAGTATATAAAGTAAAAAACAAAATAACAAAGCAAAAATATGCTTGTAAAAAAATCCCAAAATTTAATATAAAATCAAAAGAAGATTTTGAAAAATTACAAAAAGAAATAACTTTACTTTCAATTTTTTTTATCATTCATTTTTTCTTTAGATTTTAATACATTTTCAGTAGAATTAAAAACAATATTGGAATATTTATTTATATTGAAATAAGATAATTAATATATACAAGATTAACCAAAAAAAGGTTTAATAATATGTAATAAGTTTAAAAAAAGTTTGTTTTTTAAAATTCAAAAATAATTCTTTAAATAATATTGATAATTTTATATTCCAAAATAATTGATAATTTGTTTTAAAAAATAATTATAATTTTTAATTTTAATTTTATACAACATATTCAAAAATTTAACAAAAAAAAAAAAAAAAAAAAAATAAAAAAATAAAAAAAAAAACCAAAAAAAAAACATAAAAAAAAATACAAAAATATAAAAAAAAAATGTCAGAAGACTCCAAACCAACAACAACAACATTACTAAAAACAGACGAAATGTGGACAGGAGACAAATTACCAAATTACTTAATTGGAAATCCAGAAATAATAATAAACAAAGTAATAATTCCTCCTAATTCAAAATTAGGATGGCATCATCATGATATAATGAGTTTTGGTTATGTTTTAGAAGGAGAATTTTATTTAGTTACAAAAGATGGAAAAGAAACTTTTCAAAATAAAGGAAAAGCATTTTCTGAAACTGTTGGTACTATTCATAGAGGAGAAAATAGATCTGATAAAAAATGTGAATTAATTGTTTTTTATCCTTCTCAAAAAAATATTCCTCTTTCTGTTCCTCATCCTGAATGTGAAGATGGGAAATAAAATTGTTTTTTATTATTTTTAATTTTTTTTTATTTTTATAAATTTTTTTTTAATTTTTTTTTATATTTTTTTTAATTTTTTTTTAAATTTTAATGGATTATGATAATTTAGAATTTATTATTACTAAAATTATTTCTGTAATTGGAATTATACCTTGTATTTTATATATTATATTAGTTATTTTTAAAAAAAAATTGATTCCTTTAGTTATTATTGGAATTAATATTGCTATTAATTCTATAATTTTTGAAGTTTGTTATTTTTTTCCTAAAATTGATTTTGGATTAAGTATTTATTTTAAAAATGGAATAAATCAAAAAATGAAAAATTCAGTAGGAACAATTTTTTATGCTGCTCCAGAAGTTATTGAAGGAAATTATAATGAAAAATGTGATATTTGGTCATGTGGAATTTTACTATATTCTCTTCTTGTTGGAACTTTACCTTTTAATGGTAGAAATCATAAAGAAATTGCTAATAAAATTAAAGAAATGAAAATTCCTTTTACTGAAGAATTTAATGATATTTCAAATGAAGCTAAAGATTTAATTAAGAAAATGTTAGTTAAAGAAGATGAAAGAATTTCTGCTGATGATGTTTTAAAACATCCTTGGTTTAAAATTACTTTAAAAAAAAAAAATGATATAATTTTAAATTCTAATAATTTAATGAATAATTTAAATAATTATGTTCATATGAATAAATTTGAAAAAATGATTAGAATGTATATTGTTACAAGATTATCACATGATGAAATTAAAAATATGAAAAGAATTTTTAAAGATTTTGATACTGATAATAATGGGAATATTTCAATTGAAGAATTTAAAGAAGGATTAAAAAAATTAAATAATGGAAATATTGAAAATATTGATATTGAAAAAATGTTTTCTGAAATTGATACTGATAAAACTGGAGTAATTAGTTATACTGAATTATTATCTTCTATACTTGATGATAAAGTTTTTTTACAAAAAGATAAATTAAATGAAGCTTTTCTTGCTTTAGATAGTGATAATTCTGGTGTTGTTTCTAAGGAAGATTTATTAAATATTTTAAAAAATGATAAAGAATATGATAATTCTGTTATTGATTTAATTAAACAATTAGATAGTGATAAAGATGGAGGAATTGATTATCAGGATTTTTTAAATTTTATTAAAAATAAGGAAATAAAATGATGTTAAAAAGAATTTTTTTTTTTTAATTATTAAAATAAAATTATTATGTTTCATTTTTTTTTAAATCATATCAATTTCTTCTATATTATCATTTAATCCATTACTATTTAAACTATTTCTTTCTCTTTCTAGTTTACAACATAATAATAATTTAATTTCAGTAAAAGTTTCATAAGAATAACAATATGTTAATGTGATTATCATTCCTTCAGAAGAAGCAAATATATGTGTAATAATAACAATAATTGGCCTTTCTGATAAAAATGTCATATCTAATGCTTCTTTATTGTCATATAATAATTGAAAATATACTAATATTTGAGCTATTAAAAGAATAAAAAATTTAAAAAAATATTTTTTAAATTGATTATTTATTGTTCCTATTTCTTCAATTATTTTATTCAATTGATATTTTATATATATTAATATTGTTATAATGAAAATAATATTAATTATA
>JAJJLH010002211.1:0-34368 GCA_023806865.1 Isotricha sp. YL-2021a | reverse complement strand
ATTAAACATTTTCTAATTTATTTATTTAATTTTTAATTAAATTATTTCTTTTAACTATTATCTATTTTTCTCTGAGAATAATTTATATATATAAATCAGTATATTAAATTTATTATGTTAATAAAAATGTCAATTGATGAATTTTTAAATTTAAACAAAAAATAATAAAATAATTAAATTTCTGAAAATACAAATTCCCATTTATATATCTTTCTCTATTAATTCAAATATTTTCAAAATTAGAAAATGTTTAATCAAATATTTCATAATTAAATTCAGATGACAATTTGGCCGAGTGGTTAAGGCGTCTGCCTGCTAAGCAGATGGGGAAACCCGCGTGAGTTCAATTCTCACAGTTGTCGAGATTTTTTTTTTATTGAATTTCAATTATTTTTTTTATAATAAATACTATTTACTATTTAATTGTTTTATAGGAATTTTCACTTTTTCTTTAAAATTATTATACATTTTATTATCATAAAAAATAATTTTTTTAATTCTATCATTTTCTGAATTTAATCTAAAACTATTAGGAATAGTTTCATTTGTATATTCAGTTTTATAAATATTATTCCCATTTGTAGTAACAACATTTGAATTAATTGAAGTTGTATTAACATTTGTTGAACATCTAATATATGAATAAGGTGATTGTCTTTTTGATTTTGATAAATAAAAACTTTTATTTTTATTTAATTGTCTTTGTGATTTATTCGAATTCTGAATTGGAGATTTTATTATATAATATTTTGGGATTATTCTTTTACTTTGAGGAAGATAATTTGAATTTGTTGATGAATTATTATTTGATGTATTTGAAGTTAATCTATTATATGTATTTGTTGAAGTTGTTTTATTATTTTGAAATGATGAATTTCTTTTATATTTATTATAACTATTATTTTTTTTATTATGGTTATTTTTATTATTTATAAAACTTTGAGAATATTTTTTTTGATTTGATGGATTTTTTCCTATTAATTTTAAATTTATTTTTTTATTATTTGTATCTATTTTTTTATATTGAGAATATAATCCTTTTGTTCTATTTGAATTATTGATTGTTGTAAAACTATAATGATTATTCTTTTTATTTGGAACAAATGATAAATTTCTTTTTTTTTTCTCAGTTAAAATTGGTTTATAATTAAAATTTATTTCTTTTTGATTATTAATAGTAAGATCAATTTTACTATGAGGTATTAAATTTATATTTTTCTTTTTTTTTTCTTTTTTTTTATGATTTTTAATTTTTTGAATAATATCACTTAAAGGATTTTTATATTTATCTTTTTTAACAGTAAAATGATATATTTTTTTTATTTCTTCAATTGCTGATTGTTTACAATAAGGATTAACAAATTTAACTGTAAACTTTTTACAACTTAAATTCCTTTCATTACTATAAGATTTTGGTCTAGATTTTTTTATTTTTCCTTTATTATTATTATTAATAAAACTATGATTTTTAGATTCTTTTTTAATTGATTTTATTATATTATTTAATTTATTTCTATTTTTTTCATTTAATTTAATTTCAAAAAATTCTTCATCTTCATTTTTACTTTCATTTTTAGGTGTATTTAAATATTGAGTTATATTTTTTTTGCAATCATTATTTTCTTTCTTATATTTATTTTTTTTTCCTGTTTTAATATTACTTTCACTTTGTAAATAATAATTACAAATTGTGGAAATTGGAGTGTAATTTTCAATTGAATCTTTTACTTTTAATTCTTTTTCTTTATTTTTATTATTTTTAGATGGTGTAACATCAATATTATTATGATTAAATTCACAATTATTTTTTGATGTATTCATATGAAAATTATTAACTGAAATATTTATATTATTATTTTCATGTGAATTATTATTATTACAAAATGAGGCACTATTATCTAAATTTGAATTTTTAATTTTTGATAATGATACATAATTTTGAAATATTTGATCATTTTGTTCTGTTGTTGTAATACCTTCATAATTATCTCCTCGGCTTTTTTCACAATTAAGTTCAATTGGTGTTAAAACATTTGAATCAGGACTTTCTAATTCAAAAGGAGAAAATTTATTAATTGTATTCATTTTTTTCAAAATTTAAATTTTAAATTTTTAACATTAAAAAATAATTATATAATAAATAATCCAATATTAAAAATGAATTAAAAAACTCATATTTAATAATAGATAAAGTTTAAAAAAAATAAGAAAAATCTCTTGAAAAAAAATTAAAAAAAAAAATTAAAAGAATTAAAAACAGAAAAAAAATGAAACTTAAAATAAAAAAATCAGAACGTCATACAGAAGTAGTCTGTTCCTGTTGTTGGGCTCCAGATAACAAACTATATTCCCTAAGTAACAAAACAATCCTAACATGGGATTACAATGGTGAATACATAGATCAATTTATGGAACTTGACATACCTTGTACTTCAATAGAATGGGGTCCTTCATCTCATACAAGTGACAATATAGCATTAGGAACATCAGATGGTGCACTTAAAATAATAACTAAATCAGGTAAAGTTGATAAAATAGTTGAAGGTGCTCATTCAACTGCAATAATTTGTATTAAATGGAATAGTGATGGCCAAGCTATAGGTACAAGTGGTGAAGATGGTATTGTTAAAATTTGGAGTAGACAAGGTGTTTTAAGATCAAAATTAGTTGAAAATGCTAATCCTGTTTATGCTATTGCTTGGTCACCTGATGAGAATTATATGCTTTATACTAGTGATAAGAATTTGGCTATTAAACCTATTTTTAAAGGAGGAAATAAAACTCTTTCTTGGAAAGCTCATGATGAAATTGTTTTATGTGTTGATTGGAATTTTTCAAATAAGTTAATTGTTTCTGGAGGGGAAGATAGGAAATATAAAGTTTGGGATCAATATGGAAGGAATTTATTTGTTAGTTTACCATACAATTATGTTACTACTTCTGTGGCTTGGGCTCCTAGTGGTGAATATTTTGCTGTTGGATCTTTTGATATGATGAGGTTATGTAATAAAACTGGATGGACTTATTCTTTTAATAAAATTGATTCTGGAAGTATTTTTAAATTGAGTTGGAGTGGAGATGGAACTACTGTTGCTGGAGCTGGAGGAAATGGATCTGTTGTTTTTGGAAGTATTATTGATAGAGCTGTTTCTTGGAAGAATATTGAAGTTAGATTAGATGAGAATAATAAATTAATTGTTACTGATTTTCAAACTGATGGTTTTGCTGATATTGATTTTAATGAAAGGTTAATTGATATGACTCTTGGTTATGATTATTTAATTGTTGTTACTAATAATCAATGTCATATTTATAATATTGATAATTTAAAAGCTCCATATAAATTTGATATTAAAGAAAAAGTAAAAATGATATTAATGAGCCCTAAATTTTTTGCTTTATTAGACGATATGAATGGATTAAATATTTATACATATGATGGAAAGCAAATTCAATCACCTCAAATAACAGGAGTTAGATTTTCATTATTATCAAAGAAAATGATATGTATATCAAATGATATTATTGCAATTTTACCACCAAATAATCCTAAAACAATAAAATTATATGATATTCAAAGTGGAAAACCATTAAATGTAGAAATAAACCATCCAATGGATATTGTAGAAATCCAATTAAACCAAAGTGAATTAAGTCGAGATCGAAAAATATGTTTCACAGATACAAATAAAGATTTATATATTACTAATGTATACATGCCAAAAATAGTAAAAATAACAAATATGTGTGATTCATTCGCCTGGAATGATTCAAATGATATGTTATGTGCTATAGCAGATGAAAAATTTTATGCTTGGGTATATCCAAATGCAGTTTATTTAGAAAAGGAAATTTTAGATGGATGCAGATATGAAAAAGATGCAAGTAACATAGGAAAAAATTGTCAAATATTAAATTTCACTGGTTCATTTTGTAATATATTAAAAAGTGACGGTTCATTATGTTCAAAAACAATAACACCTTATGCAGGATTATTATTAAATTTATTAAATTACCAAGATGGTATTGAAAGAGGATTAAAATTATGTAGATATGTTAAAGATAAAGTTTTATGGACTGCATTTAGTGCAATTTGTATTAATTATAGAGAAATTCAAATTGCAGAAACTGCAGTTGCTTCAATTGATGAAGTTGATAAAGTAAATTTTATAGAAAAAATATTAAAATTAAAAGAACAAAATTATAATGAAAATTTAATCTCAGCATATGTTTTATTATTATCAAATCGAATTGATGATGCTGAAAATATTTTAATTCAAGGTAAATTAATTTATAGAGCTATTAAAATTAATATTAATTTATTTAGATGGGATAGAGCTTTGAATTTAGCTTTAAATTTTAAAACACATATTGATACTGTTTTAGCTTATAGAAAGAAATATTTGGAAAGTGTTGGATTGGAAGAAGTTAATTCTAAATTTATTGAGTTGAATAGAGATAATGATGTTGATTGGGTTAAAATTAAAGCGAAAATTGCTGAAGATAAAAAACTTGAAACTCAGAAATAAGGCTTTTGTTTTTGAGTTTGGTTTTTTCTTTTTTTTGAGTTGTTTTTTTTTTGTTTTTTAAAATGGGAAAATTTAAAAAGTTTAATTTTTAAATTTTATTTCTTGAGTTTTTATATAAAAAAATTCTTTATTATTTTTTGATAAAATATTTATTAAATTTTTTAAACATTTTATTTTTAAGTTTTTTTAATTTTTTTTTTCAAATTAAAATAATTTAAAT
Organism: Isotricha sp. YL-2021a; assembly: GCA_023806865.1. Classification (NCBI taxonomy): domain Eukaryota; phylum Ciliophora; class Litostomatea; order Vestibuliferida; family Isotrichidae; genus Isotricha; species Isotricha sp. YL-2021a. Next base: position 29,619 of record JAJJLH010002211.1, on the reverse strand, counting down.
GCAATATGAACCACATCAATATTTATATAATGATGATCCATTCTTATTTAATAATTTAAATGATGTGGGAGGATTTAATTTTGAACAAAATTTTGATGATGCAGTAATTGATGATGAATTTAATATGTATCCACCTAATTATAATTTTTATCAACAAGAAATTAAAAATTTAGAATCAAATTTTAATCCAAATATTATAAATTTATCAGAAACAAATGATAACTCTGATATAAATCAATATGATTCTAAGAATAATAAAAGTAAAATTAATCAAAAACAAAATTTAAATAAATCAAACATTACTAATTTAAATAAAGAGAATAAAAACCAAAGTAATAAAAAAAATAAAACTCAATCTCAATTATTTTTCCCAAAAGATTCTTCACAAATTGAATATCATTTATTTCCTGAATATTTATTTTATAATTTAAAAGAAGAATATTTACGTCATAAGGGTTATGATCAAACAAATTCAGATGAAATATTTAGATTTTTTTTAAATTATCGAGTACAAGAAAAAAAAGGAATAACAATAAATAAAAAAATTGAGCCATTAATGAAATATTCAAATGAAGATATAAATTACAGTATTGATTATTATAGTAAAATATATTTAGATAATTTGCAAAGTCAAATAAATAGATATTCTGCAAAAGCAAATATAAAAAAGTTTCAAAATAATCAATTAAAAAAGAATCAAAATATAAATAAACCAAAATTTACTAAAGAAACAATGAGAAGATTATACCCCAATCAAACAGAAATTGAACAAAATGAAAAAAATAAAATGAATATATTTGATTTTACAAATTTTTTTATAAAATTATTAGATAATTATGAGAAAAAAAATGGAAATTTAAGTAATGATGAAAATGAATTAATCGATTATTGGAAAAGTTTAACAACATTAGAAAAAAATAAAAAAGGAATACAATGGGAAAATGGAATAAATAATTTAGAAAATGAATTAACATTATTTTTATCTGATAATGAAATAATAAATAGATTATGTTTATTATTTAAAAAATCAACAGGAACAAAAACTTTTGATCCAGTTCCCTTAATTGAATATTGGGAAAATCAAATTAAAATAAGAGATAAATATTATAAAGGTTTATATAAATATGATAAAAAAACACTTTATAATATTATTCAATTAAGATTTAATGAAGAAAATGAAGAAATGGAAAATGAAATTCAAAAAGAAGAAGAAGAATTAATAAGATATGAAATTGAAGATAGAGAAAATAGAAGATTAACAAAAGAAGAAGTTGAAAAATTATTTAAAAGATATGATGAACTTTCTAAACCTAAGGATAAATATAAAACTGGAAGAGTTATGCTTAATTTGAGAAATCAATTTAAATATGATAATATTATTAAAAAAATGATTAGATGGGAATTTAGAGATTATAGAGAAATTGAATATCCTCAAAAAAAAGAAGGAAAAAATAAAGAAAATGAAGATAAAGATAAGGAAAAAAAATTAAAGAAAAAAAATATTCAAAAAGGAATATTAAATAATGAAATAATAAAAAAACATGAAGAAAAAATAAAAGAATCTCTGATAAAAAGAAATAATATAGATATAAAACAAGAAGAAAAAGATAAAAAAATATTAGAAAAACAAATAAAAGAAGATGAAAAATTAAATAAATACATTAAAAGAATGGTAATAAAATATTATAAAAATATGCAAAAAAGATTAATAAAAAAGAAAAATGACTCAATATCAAAATTTTTAAATCAAATGGAGCAATATATAAGAAAAAAATTCCCAGAAGCAGTAAAAAGAAAATTTGGTAATAAACAATCAATAAACAATCAAAATTCATATAAATATAAAAAACTACATAAATATCATAGTGATGGATTAAAATATTATTTCTTTAAATTACTCCGTAGATTAGGAGTAAATGAAAAAGGAAAATTTATTTTTGCAAAAAGTGACAATTTACCTTTTTGGGTTCCATCAAAATCAAATAATTGTAAAATACATACAAATACCTGTCCATTATATTGTATACATAATTCACATAATAATATAATATTAGAACAAAGAGAAAAAAATTTTAATGAAGTTTTTAATAATAAAAAAGATAATTTACAAAGAGATCAAAAATTTAATATGTGGAGAAGACCAGAAATTAAAAAAGAAAAAGAAAAAATTTTTATGTGTTTAGATGATGCAAATCAATGTACTTTTGAACCAAATATTAATAAAACTAAAAAAGATATTCAAAAAATTAATTCTATGGATATTAATGAATTAATTAATTGTAGATTAAATAATGATATTTGGGTTAATGAAATGGGAAAAAATTTCTTAGATAAATTTCCTATTTTATATAAAGAAGGTATTTATAAAAAAGCAAAAATATTATTTAATGAAGGTAAATATGATGATACTTTAAAATTATTAGAAGAAGCTTTTAATTTAGATGATATTAAAGCTTCTTTTGATCCAAAATTTGCTATTTATTTAAAGAAAAAAAGAGAAGAGGAAAAGAAAAAAGAAGAAGAAAAGAAAAAAAGAAAAAAAAGTTTAAGTGAATTATTTGAAGAAGAAGATAAAAATAAAAAAGAAGAACCTCCAAAAAAAATAATTATACCTGATAATTTTAATAATGCAAAAAATAAAGAAATATGTACTGAAATTTATTCAATGATCAAAGTAATAGAAGATTATAAAAAAAATAAAAAAAAAGAAGCAGAAAAATTAAAAAAAGAATTATCAATGATAGAATATAATCAACAATTATTAAAAGGAGAACAAATATTAGATCCAAAAAATTTATTTAAACCAAAATACACAAATGATAATCCAGAATTTAAATCAATAAAAGAAAAATATTTTAATTCTTTCAAAGAAAAAATTTGTCCATTAAAAATTGAATATCCAATTCTTTATCAACATTTAATTGAATTATATATGAATTCACCTATTTCATTTAATGAAAAATGTCCTTATGCTCATAATGCTAAAGAACTTAAATTTGAAAAAGAAATAAGTGAAAAGATTAAATTAAAAAAAAATTTATTAGAAGCTATTGAAAAAGATTCTGAACCTTTTATTGATAAAAAATGGACTCCAGCTGGTCCAATTATTTCTTGTGTTGGTTGTGGTGGAAAAAAGACTTTATGTAATTTTTGTAAATATCATAAACAAAGTGATGAGGTTATTAAAAAACAAAAATTAGAAGCAAAGAAAATAAATGAAGAATTAATAAGAGAAAATAATAAAAATAAAATAAAAAAAATTTAAATTAAAAATTAATAAAAGAAAAAAAAAATACAAAAATAAAATAATTTAAAAAAATATAAATTCTTAATATTCCTTTATTTAATTTAAGTCAAAAATTAAAAAAACTGTTTTTTTAGCAATTAAAACTTAATAAAAAAAACTAAAAAACAATAAAAAAATTCCTACTTATCATTTTTCCATTCATCATAACTAACAGTAGTTTTAATAGACTGATACCTCTCAGTTTCAATATTATTAATAATATCATCTAACTTTCCATAATACCCAGCTTTCTTAACTAAATATTTCAAAGTCGTTTTTTGATCCCATCCTTGTTCCTCAGCAACATCAGGTAAAAAAGTAGCAGAATATTCATATTTATTTTTATCACTAAATGAAATATCAATTCCATGTTTTCCAACTTCCCAATCAAGTGGATTTTTAACTTTTTCAAAATTTACTAAAAGTGATATTTCACAATTTAAATTTGGTATTTCTTTTATATTAATTGGTGGAAATCTATCATCTTTTAATGCTGAGATTAAAGCATATCTTTGTACGTTTTTTTCTAATTTTTCACTGGCGAATGTTCCAATACATCCTCTTAATTCTTTTTCTTTTCCTGTTGTCCATGTTACAAATAAGGGATATGATTTTCCTTCGTATTGTTTTGGAAATTCAGGGGGTTTTTCTTTATCGTCATTTTTTAATGCATATGTTAATATATTGAAACAATATTTACATAGTAATTTTAAATCTTTCTCATTTTCCATTTTTTTTAAATGTTGGTTTTTTAAATTTGATAATAAATAATTTTTGAAAATGAATTATAATTTAATTTTTTATTTTTTAATTAAAAATATATATTTATTTTAATTATAAATATAAATAATTATACCATATTATAAATTAACATAACAATATTCTATTTTTTTCCTTTATTTTTAAATAAAAAAATAATAAAAAAACCCAATAATTACAATAACAAAATCATCCCAAAAAAAAAATAAAAAAATTAATCACAACATCTATTTTGATTTTTAGTCTTCAAAATCTTTTCAGTATCATTAACCCTCTTATTAGTTTTCTCAAATAATTTATTTTTATTCCTCTTATATAAAGTTTTATAAAAAGATTGGAAAATCTCTTCAACATTCTCATTAGTTTTAGCAGAGCATTCAGCATACCCTTGTAAATTATATTCCCTAACAAAATTAACAGCTAAATTCTTATTAACCATTCTCCCTTGTTCATAAATTAAATCAATTTTATTCCCAATTAAATAAATAACAATATCATCATCAGTAGCTTCTTTAATTAAATTATACCAAAAAGGTAAATTAGAAAAAGAAGTTTCATTAGTAACATCATAAACAATATAAGCACCATCTGAATTTCTAATATGACTAGTTGTAATTGCTCTATATCTTTCTGCACCAGAAGTATCCCAAATTTGAATTGCTAAACTTTTTTTTGGATCTTCTTCATCTATATTATCTTTTGTTAAATATGCAAATTCTACTCCAACTGTTGATTCCATTTCACGGAATTCTTCTCCCATTAAACGATGAATTATATTTGTTTTTCCTACGTTTACATCTCCGATTACTACTACTTTTACTAAGTATTGGTTTTCTTTTGGGATAAATTTTTGGGTTTTTTGTTGCATTTTTTTTTATTTTTTTTATTTTTGAATAATTATATTTTTAAAAATTAAATAAATCATATATTGTAAATTTTATAATTTTTAAAAAATGAAAGATATTTTATTTTTGATATATTGTTTCTATATCATTTCTGCTCAGAGTTATAATGAATTATGGGTTTCATATCCTGCATGTAAAATGGGAAGATTGCAATCACCAATAAGACTCAATGTAACTCAAAGTGTTTATAATTCAACTTTTTCAATTGTATATCAACAATTCAAACAAGAAAGTTATAATTGGAAAACTTTTTCTAATTCAATTCCAGTTGTTTCGACTGATAATAATATAACAGGGCAATTTATTAATTTTCAAAAGGGTGGTGTTATAAAACAATATAAATTGGAAAAAATTGAATTGTATCAAGGATTACATAAAGTTGAAGAAATAATTTCTCAATATGAATTGCATTTTTTATTTAAAAAAGTTCTTGGATTTACAACAAATCAAAATCAATATAAAAGAATTCAAGATGCAAATAATTATTTAGCTCTTGTTATTAGATATAATAATTCAAATGATACATCTTTAATTAATGATAATGGGTTATATAATTGTGTGAAAGAAAGTTGTAATATAGGAAATTATCCTATATTTCAAGATAAAAGAGCATATTATTATGAAGGTAGTTTTATTTATAATCCATGTCAAGAAGATGTTAATTATATTGTTTTAAGTGATATTTTTAAAGCAAGTATTGATAATGTTTATTCATCTAATGAACAATGGGCAAAAAGAAATTTTTCTTATTCTTATGATAGACCAATTTATAGGAATTTTATGAATTATTCAGAAACTATATCATCTAATTATATAAAATCAAGTTTTGTTATGTTATTTTCATTATTCTTTATATTATTCTAATTTAATAAATAACATAAAGTTCAAACTTTTTTTTAAATTTTTGATTAAAAATCAATATTTTATTCAATTAATAAAAAATATAACTTAAAAAAAATGGAATATCTACCAGAAGACCCAAATGAATTAGAAGAAAAAAACAAAGAAAAAACAGAAAAAAAATTAAAAGATTTCAGACAATATATAGTAGATAAAGGAGTAGTATTACTTTTTGTAAAAGTACTTCTAAGTTTAAAATATTCAGAACAAAAACCAAAAAATCCTATAAAAGCAATGAGAGAATTTTTTGGTAAATACAAAGATCCAAGATGGGATGAAATGGGAGCATTAAAAGAAAAAATAATTTTATATCAAAATGAAAATGGAAAATTATTAGAAGAAGCATTAAAATTAGAAGATGAATTAAAAACTGTAAAAAGAGAAAAGAGATTAGATGAATTATATAATTCAATTGAATTAGATAAAAATGGTTTAATTAGTTCTAAAATGTTAATTGAAAAAATGACAGGTAATAAAAAATTTGATGTTGATGAAAAATTTGAAAAAGATGGCTTAATTAAAATGATTGAAAGTATTGTTGAACCTCATTCTGATGAAGAAAATGAATTATTAAGTAAATTAGAAGAAAGTATGGAAGGAAATATGGTTTTTAAAGAAGATTTAGAAAATCCAATTTATTTAAAAATTGTTCAATATTTTAGAGATTTAAAAGAAGCAAATAAAGAAGCAAAAAAAAATGAGAAAAAGAAATAGAAATCATAAAAAAATCTTATATTAAATGAAAAAAAATAAAAAAAGATAAATTTATATAAAAAAAGAAAAAAAATTTTTTAAAAAAGGGAAAAAAAAATAAAAAATATATTCAAAAATTAAATAATATCCTAAAAAAAATATAAATTCCTTTTTTATAATTTCTCATACTGAATTTTACATTTAAATAAATTATGATTTGTTTTAAAAACCATACCATCATAAATTTCATATTCTTCAGTAGCATATAACCAAGTACCATTAGTACTATTTCCAACATCACCTCCATCTTTTAAAAACCAATATTTATTATCTTTATTATATTTTAAAGTACAATGAATTCTTGATAATCTCTTATCTTCAATTGATATATCACAATCTACATCTCTTCCAATATAAATTTGTTTATTAATATCATTATTTGAAATAAAAGGTTCATATTTTTCATTCCCTGAAAAAATTTTTATATTAATTTTCTCATTTTCATCTATTGTAAAAACTAAATATGTTTCACCAATATTAACTAAGTAATTATCTTTTATAATTAATTCATCAATAATTTTAATAAAAGTACCAAAACCGGAACCAAGATCTTTAATATAATATTTATTATTATTTGAATAATATTCAATTTTAAAATGTCTTCCAACATATCTATCATCATATTCTTCTCCTTTTGGATTTATAATATAGTCAATTTCACTATTATTATCATCTTGATTATAATCTTTTAAAAAACCAAAGTATGTAATTCCATCTTTTAAGTTTCTTAAAGAATTTTCTAAACCTTGATAATTAATATGTAATAATAGTCCTTTTGGTAAAATCCAACTATTAATTACTTCTAAATCCAAAGAAGCTTTTGATAATTTAATATTCGTTTTTTTATCATCTTCTGTATTTAAAAGTGATTCAATAAAAAAATCATTTGTATTTTTTACACTTGTTGGTATTACAGTTTTAGCATTTGTTGTCATATTCTGCATTTTTGTAAATTTTGGTATATTTGGGTTTTTTGTTGGTTCTTCAATTTCTGTTGCAATTTTTGACATTATAGCAATTCTATTTTTTGGTCCTTTTGTTACTACTTCTTTGTTAATTATATTTGATGTTGGGTTAAAACAACACTAATATTATGAAATTATTTGAATTTTAATTTACTGATTCAACTGTGCCCATTTTTTTAATTTAATTTAAAAAAAATAAATTTATTATTTTATATCTCTATATTTTTATTTATATCTGATATATATTGAAATATCAATTTTTTTCATTTTTCAAAAAAAAATTAAATATAATGTATGATTTTATTTCATCAAAAGGAATTGATCCAGAACAAGAATTTGATTTAATAGAATTAATTGGACAAGGAAATTATGGAAAAGTATATAAAGTTCTTCATAAAAAAACAGGAAAAATATATGCAGCAAAAATAGCAAATTTAGGAACAAGTAATGAAATTGAATCTTTCAAAAAAGAAATCAATGTTTTAAAGCAATGTGATTCCCCATATATAGTTCACTATTATGATTCCTATATTAAAAATTATCAAATATGGATTATTTTGGAATATTGTGATGGAGGATCATTATTAGAATTAATAAAAATATTACCAAAATCATTAAATGAAGAACAAATAGCTTCGTTAATTTATATGATATTAACAGGATTAAATTTCCTACATGAAAATAAGAAAATTCATAGAGATGTTAAAACTGGAAATATTTTATTAACTAGAGAAGGAATTGCTAAATTAGGTGATTTTGGTGTTAGTACTCAATTAATGCATAGTTTTTCTAAAAAAATATCTAAAATTGGTACTCCTTTTTATATGAGTCCTGAAGTAATTATGCAAAATAAATATAATTACAAATGTGATATTTGGTCACTTGGAATTACTTCTTATGAAATGGCTGAAGGGGAACCTCCTTTTTCTAAAACAAAACCTTATTTAGTTTTAAAAAAAATTATTACTCATCCACCAAATGGTTTAAAAAATAAAGATAAATGGAGTAAAGATTTTAATGATTTTGTTGAAAAATGTTTAACTTATGATCCAAATGAAAGACCATCTGCTAAAGATTTATTAAAACATCCTTTTATTGTTAAAAATAATAGAGGGAATAATATTATAAGTGAATTAATTAATAATTGTTTAGATGATTTAGTTTTTTATAGAAAGAAAATATTAGAAGATTCATATTATGAAGAAGAAGAAAATAATAATAGTGTTCTTTATAAGGATAATTCTAAAGATTATAATCCTGAAAATTATAATGATAATAATGGAAGTATGATTATTAAAGATGGTTGTGATACAATGATTAATTTAGAAAATAAAAAAGATAATTCAATTGAAGAAGAAAAAAATGTTTTAAATCAAAGTGTTAATATTATAGAAACTAATGATGAAAAAGATGAAGATCCTTTATTAAAAATGATTAATGAATATGGTGGAATGGATGGATTGAGTTTTGAAATTAAAAATAGTCCTGAAAAAACTATTAAAGCTGAAGAAACAAAAATGAATGAAGAACATTTACAATATACTAAAAAAAATTTAAGTAATAAAAAAATTAAAAAGGAAAAAAAAGATGAAAATGAGGAAATTATAAATGATCCTAGCGTCAATCATTTAACTTATGATGAAATTAAAAATGAGATTAGGAAATTGGAAAATGAAATGAATGAAGAAATTAATAAAATTAAAGAATTATATATGAGAAAAACTGAAAAATATAAAAAGTCATTAAAATTTTTAGATAAATATCCTTTTTTAAAAAATATGAATGAATATAAAGATTATAAAAAATTTGTTGCTGATAAAATGAAACAAAAAATGAATATTGATAATAATAATAATAATATTAATCATAATCATGTAAATAAATTAAGTTCTTCAAATTTAGGAAGTAATTCAATTATTAAACCTAATCAAGTTTATTATTATAATTATAAACATAATAATATTTCTTTAAAAGATAAAGGAAAATAATTTTTTAAATTATTGCTCATATATATAAAAATATGAATTAAATTATTGTAAATATTATAATTAATATAAAAAAAATCAAAATTCAATATAACATTAATATTTATTATTTTTCAAAAAAAAATAATTTATATAATATTTAATTATTATAATTATAGATTTGTATAAGAATCATCTTTTTGTCTATTATTATTTGTACTTACCATATTAATATTAATATTTGGAGTTTCCATTTCATTTGGAATTATATGATTCATATATAATATATAATCATTATAGGAATCATTATCATTAAATTTAAAAGAATTAAATTTAAAACTTTCTTTTTTGTTTACAATATCATTATGAATATTGGTATTAAAATTTTTATCTTCTTCAAAAATATATTCATCATTATCATTTATTTGTCTACACGAACAACAACCAAATTTAAATATATTTCCCAATCCTAAAAATGACCATTTTTTTGATAAAGAAATTTGAAATCTATTTTTCCCTGATAATAAATCTAAATTATCATCAATTTGAATATCAAATTTTTTTTTAATATATTGAAGAGTACCAAATTTACTATTTAAATCCTTAATATATAATTTTCCATTTCTTTTAATAATATAACAATGTTTTCTAGAAACTGAAATATCTTTTAATTTAACACCATTTGATTGATTTCTTCCTAAAGTAATTTCATTATCATCTTCAATTTTAAATATTATATAGCCTCTATGAAAAGCTTTTTTTTGATTATCATCAAATAAACTATAATCACAAAGACAATATTGATTAAATTTCGAAGTATCAATATCAACAAGTGGATAAATCATATTTTTAAATTTAATATATTTTGGATATGGATATAAACAAATTTCACAATTAAAACTTTTCCATGTATAACTAATGAAATTTTCTTCTTTTTTCTTTTGAATTTTTGCATCAATACAACTTTTTAAGCATTTAAAATGTATATATCCCATTGAACCACTGCATTTACATGGTGAAATTAAAGGATCATTTATATCACTATCATTTCTATAACAAATTCTACAATTATATTTAAAATCATATTTTTCTGAAGTTAATAAAGCATTTTTTAAATTTTCATTTGGTTCATTTGCTGAGATTTCACCTGTTATTGAATTATTAAATATTATATTTGAAATATTATTATTACTATTATTTAATATATTAATATGTGAGTTTGTATTAAAAATATTTATTCCTGTATTAAGTGTATTATTTCTTCCTGTGTTATTATTGAATATAATTTTATCAAATTTTAATCTTACTCTTCCTAATTTGAAAATATCATTTTCATGTATTTCAATTTCTTCATTTTTTGAATTATTTTTCCATATTCTTTCACAGTTTTCTTTTGTAAATAATTTATTAAAATTTTCACTGTATAATGGATTAATAAATGAAAAATTTGAATTTTGTTTATTATAAATTATTTCACTAATGACTTTAATTGTTTTTGGATTTGAATTTATTTTATCTTGTAATACTTTATTTGAACGAATTAATTCAATTTCATTTTCATTATTTTCATTTAATGTTGAAATTAAATAAGAGATTTTATTTTCATTTGTTAAATTAAAGGATTTATATTTTATATCTTTTGTTTCAAAATCAAATAAATCTTCAGTATCCTTTATCCAAGATTTAGATTCAATTTGTAATGAAATATTATCCTCATTTTTTTCCATTTAATTTTTTAAACTTATGAATAAAATATTTATTTTTATTAAAAAATAAAAATAAAGAAAATAATGTAAAGAAAATTAAAATTAAATTCCCATTAAAAAAATACAATAATCCAAAATTAAAAAATATATTTTTAAAGTTCCTTAACAATAGATAATCCCATTTTATTTAATTCTTCTTCATATAAACCTAATTCAACAACATATAATTCATGTAATCTAACTCTTCTTCTCATTTTAATTTCTTGATTAGTTAAAGTTAATTCATTTCTAATTCTTTTATCATTCATTTTTTTTGCATTTGAAACAGCATATTTTTGATTTTTTTCAAACCAACCTGAATAAATTCCTAAATTTTTCATTTTTTGATCATATAATGCATTATCTAACATTTTTTGATCTTGAATTACTCTTTGATGAATTGTATGATCACTTCTCATTCCATTAAATGTTCTTTCTTTTTCCATTTTTTATTTTATTTATTTTATTTTTTACTTTTTTTATTCATTTTTTAATTCATTTAAATTTTATTTAAAAATCTTATTTTTATATAAGTTATACTTTAAAAAAATTATAATTAATTAAAAAATAAAACTTTAATAATGGATGATGAAAAAGAAATAGAACCTAGATACATGACTCAAGGGAAAAAACAATATTATTTAGCATCAGTTGATGAAAATATGACCCAATTATTAAGAGGAGAAATTGATAGTTTAACAAATGTTTTAATAGAATTAAAATCACAATATGATCAATTGACTAGAGAAAGTAATGTTAAAAAAATGCAAACTGAAGAATTAACAAAAAAAATAAATGCTTTAAAAGATATTGATAAAAAAGCATTAAAACAAATTAATATTGCTGAGCAAAGGAAAGATGATATTGAAAATGATATTAGTCAAAAAAAAATTACTTTAAGAGAAGCTCAGTTTCAAAAAAAAACTTTAAGTAATGCTATTAATAAATTAAAACAAGATATTTTATTAACACAAAAACAAATTCTTGTTTCTGAAAATAAAACTAAGAGATTAAATAAACATTATGAAAGAGAAAGATTTAAAGAAAATCAATTAAAAGAAACAAAAAATAAAGTTTTTTCAAAAATAACTGAACAAGATAAGAAAAATGATTTTGAAAAAAATGAACAAAATCTTCAATTACAATATTATAAAACTATAATACAACAAAAAAATATGTTTTTAAAATCAGCAGATGAAAGAAAAGAAAGACAAAAAAAAATAGCAGAAGAAGCAAAAAATGATAGTGCAGATAAACAAGAAGTTGAAAAAAGAAAAGAATTAGGTTTACTTAAATTATATAATAAATTCCTAAAAACAAAAATGGAAAAAGTATTAAAAGAAAATGAAAAAATAGAAGAAGTATATATAGCAATAAGAGATATTTGTGGAACAAATTCTTTAAAAATAATAACAGAAAGAATATTAAATAAAGATAAAAAATATAATGAAAATGTATCAAAAGTTTCTCAATTACAAAATAAAATTGAAGTGTTAGAATTAGATAATGCAATTTTAGAAAAAGAATTAACTTCATTAAAAAATTTTGTTATAGTAAAAGAAACAGATAATAATAAAACAATCTCAACAATACCAACATCAATAATTGAAGATGATGAAAATAAATTAATTCAAGAAGAAGCAGAATTAATAGTAAAATTAAATCAATTACAAGATAAACAAGAAAATATAAATTTAATATATCAAAAAATATTAGAAAATATTAATAATTTATCAAATGTTGCATTAAATTCAACTATTGATATTGAAACTGAACAAACTGGTCCAGGAATTACTACAAATCAAAATGAAAATACAGAATTAAATTTAACAAATTCTGCTTTTGTACCAAATGAAAGTAAATTAACTTTAGAAAAAAATGAAAATGAAGGAGAAATTGATAAAATTGAAGAAAAAGAAGAAAAAGATGAAAATGAAAATGAAGAATATTTAAAAAAATATTTTGAATTTTTACAATTAACAGAAAAACGTTTTGATATATTAATTTTATGTCATAATAAACAAGAATTCTTAAATATAATGGCAGAAGAAGGAATAAAAAAACAAGGAGAATATGAATTTAAAAAAAATAAAAATCCTCCTAAAGTTTTTAAAAGAAGTAATACAAGAAGAAATACAAGAAAAAGAGAAAGTGTTATTAAACATAAAAATAATATTCTTGATCAAGAAATTGAAATAGATAATGATGATGTTGACGAAGAAAATTTAAGGAAATTTACTCAAAATAAACCCAAGAAAAATAATGAACCTAGTGATGATATTTTTCAAAGATTTCTTGAAGAAGAACAACAAAAAACAAGAGCTTTTGTTCATCAAACTGAAAAAAAAAAATATTAATTTAAATAATAAAATATTTTTTTAATATATTGATTTTTATTTTAAACTTTTTCAAATTTTATTTTTCCATTAATTAAAAGTTTTCTCCTTCTAATTACTTTAAATAAAAAAAATTAAATATATTTCCAAAATAAATAAAAATAAATGTAAAAAAAAATTTAAAAAATAAAAATGTATTACGACCAAAAAGAAGAAGAGCCAGTAGTTCAAGAAAAGCGTCCAATAATATCAACAGTTCAACTAACATCAAAAATAGACGAAATCCTAGAAGCTCAAAATTTTAAAGAACTTCAAATATTAAAACAAAGTCTCTTAGCATATAAAAAAGAAGTAGACGACTTAGTAACTCACAACATTCCAATGGAGCATGAAAAATTTAAAAAAAACCTTCATTCTCATTTAGAAAAACTTCTCCTTTTCATTATCTATATACCAAACAATCAAATTAGAGATGATAAAATAAGACAAGTTTTCAGATGGTATAATGATAAATTAGAAAAATGGGATTCATTAGATAAAATAAGTTACAGAACAGATAAAAATCCAGATGAAATTTATATTCCTGAAGAATTACCTTCAGATGATATTTTAATTCAAGATGAAGATTATATATTAGAACAATTTAGATTACATAGAACAAATATTCCAGGATTAGAGCCACCTAAAGATCGTTTAAAAGCATTTTTAGTTAAAAATGTTAATCCACCTAAAAAATTTAGAAAAGATGAAAAGACAATGGCAGATTTAAGATTTAATTTAAATAGATTTCATGGGAAAGTTGGAACAGGAAATTCATCAATTAGTGTTAAGAGTACTTTTTATGCTACGAAAACAGGGAGACAATGGTTTAGTCATAGTGGTATTGGTGCTGATGAAGATTTAAAACCTATTAATCCTAAGAGAGAAATTAAAAGTGCTTATGCTTATGCTAGACCTAGTTATGAACATACAAGGTTAGTAGTTGAGAAAGAAATTCAAGAAGCTAAAAATAAGGAAATTAGAGAAAAGAGAAATAAGGAAGAAATGAAGAAATATTTAGAAGATTATGGTAAAGCAAAAGCTAAGTATAATGAAAAGAAAGAAAGGAAAAATTATTTGCAAAATATTGTTAAAGTTTATGAAAAAGGATTTAAAATTGATAAAGATGTTGAAGAATTGATAAAGGAAGAAGAAGAAGAAGAAAAAAATGAATTAGTTAATCAAAACCAAAATCAAAACATGCAAAATCATAATAAAATACCATCAACAGTTTCAGAAAATAATTCCAAACCTCAATCAGCAAAACCGGGTTCAGCAAAAACTCAATCAAACAAACCCCAATCAGGTAAAAAGGAAATAATTCCCTTTAAATTCGAAGGTCCTGAACCAAACAATAAAACAATCCTTCGAAACAAAGTATGTTACACTCGAATAGAAAACCTTCCTCATAAAGAAGCAAAAACAAAACAATTACTCGAAAAGCCAAAAACTGATTATAAAATAGAATCAAACCTCAATCGTGATTTTACATTAGAAAACAATAGAAAAAACCAAGAAATAACAGGGAAAATAAAAAATGATGAAATAGCATTTGGAATAGTAAATGACAAAATATTAAAATCTCGTTTATTAAGTGCAAAAATGTGTAATGTAAATGTAATAGATCGTCCTAAATTAGGTTATGTACAACATTATACCCCTTTATCAGCATTTGATTATAAAAATTATGATGAATATGCACCTGATGTTCCAAAACCAAAACCAAATTTAACTAGACCAAAAACTGCGAGTGAATTCGCTTCGAGACATTTTAAGAAATATGAAGACAATTTATTAGGTTTGAGAATGAAAATGGGAGAATTTATTGAAAATGAACAAGGAACTATGGATAAGGTTAATTTTGAAAAAAGTGAAAAAATTGAAAAGGTTGAATATCCTGATATTAATTTAAATGCTCCTTCTGGGAAAAATAAAGGGAAAAATGAATTTAAGATTGAACCCTTTAAAGGAGAGTATAATCCTGCTTTTGGGAATATGATGAGTAGACCTATGACTAGTAAACCTGTTTCAATTGTTTATTTACCCAGACCAGGGAGTGGGTTACTTGTCAAACCAGAGGAGAAGAAAGGAAAAAAGAAAAAAAAAGGAAAAAAGAAGAAATAAGATTTTTTCTTTATAATTTTTTGAGGTTTTTTTAAAAAGGTTGTTTTTTAATTTGGAATGTTTGTTTATTTTATTTTATTTTTTAATATATTTTTAGAAATGGAATTTTAGGTTTCTTTTTTTTTTTGTTAAAATGATATTTCTTTTTTTGTTTATTATTGTAATTTTTATGATTAATATTTAATTTATAAAAATTATTATTTTCTTATTATTTTTGATATACATATATAGTGAAATTATATTTTTATAAAAAAAATTATATTAATTTATTAATATAAAATAAATATATTTAAAAAAATAAAAAAAATTTATGAATAATGTTGTTTCTAGACTAAAATATATATATTCAATTTATAATCCAGTCATAAGAAATATATCAACTTTATTATGGAACAAATATGAACATAAAATTGAAATTGTAATCATTTCAACAATATTATTAATAGTTTTTTTAATGTATTTTATTGAATATGTTGAAAATAAATATCATAAATTGAATAAATCATTCAATAAAGAAAACAAATTGTTTTTACTAACAAAATTCAATACTTTATTAAATAAAATAATGCCAATTGATATAGAATCATTTAGTAGAAGTACTTATCTTAAAATATTAGGAGATGATTTTTCAAAAATTTACCCAAGAATTTTTAATAGAGGAAATAAAAGTAAAATCAAAAAACATAATAATAGAGTTTCATTTGATGATAATAATATTAATTTTATGATATAAAAAAACTTATATATCATTTTTTATATTATTATATTATATAAAAAATAATTTTTATTTATTTATTTTTTTCTTTATCTTTAATAAATATTTAATTAAAAATATCATCATCATCACTTCCAAAATTAATATTATTCCCATTTAAATTTTTTTTAAATTCATAATCATTTTTACCTTTATTCCCACTATTTGAAAATTCATAGTAATTATCTTTATTTGGTGTTTGAATAATTTCACTTATATTATGAATTAAAACTTTTTTACTTTCATTTTCTTGATGAGGATATAAATAATTCCAATTATTTTTCATAGCATTATTCATTCTATCAATTAATTTTTGTTTAACATTTTTTTCAAAATTAATATTATTTTGATTATAAGGATTATTATGATTATTAATACTATAATTTGAACCATTAAAATTTAAATATTTTCTTTGTTTTAATTCACTTTGTGTTTTTGCTCGAGATGCATTTATATTTGAAAACATTTTTAAATATGAATTTTCAAAAGGTAAAAATTTTTGTGCTTTGGCTGAAGAATTGTAATTTGTTTTTTGTAATGATGAAATTGATGATAAGAAACTCATTTTTGAATTTTTTGGAGTTTTTTGTATTTTATTTATTATATTATGTTCTGTTAATGTTTTTGATATTTTTAAAAGATTATTCTGATTTATTATTGTAACATTATTTGTTAATTTAATTGAACTATGTGAATTTTTCATTTTTTTTTCATTATTTGTTTTAATTGAATTATTCTTATTTATTATTCCATATGATGCTGATTTGTTATGATATTTTGTTTGAACTTTAATTGTTGATGTTGTAATATTTGAAATTTTATTATTTGCATTTAAATAGTTATATAAAATATTTTGATTACTTTTATTATTTGTTAATGATTTTTTTTTATTATCTAATATTTTATTATTATTTTTTGGTGATACAAAATAATTATCATATTTTATTTGATCAAAACATAGCATTATTGGTTTTTGTTGAGTTAATTTTTTTTTTATTCCTTCATTATTCATATAAATAAAATTGTGATTTGAATTATTTTGATTTACTTTAATAATTGAATTATTATTTGAATAAATTGAATTTGAATTAGATTTAAATGTATATTTTAAACAATCCATACTTGCTGTTCTACATTTTATCATTTTATTTTTTGATTGTTCTGAAATTAGAATATTATTTTTATTATTATTTTGAGAAAGAAGTGGATTATTTATATAATTTTTTAATAATGTTTTTCCATTATAAAAATTAGTATTTGGGTAATTATTTTTTTGTTCTTCTTTTTTTTCTTTTTCTCTTTTTATTGTTTTTTTAATCTTATTATTTTTTTGAATATTATTACTACTAGATTTTTTATTTATTGGTTGATCGAATTTTTTTCTATTAACTTTTATAAAAGCCATACCTTTATTTTGTTGATTTTTTTTATTTTTAATTTCTTTTGTATTTTTTTTTTTATTTTCAATTTTTTTATTATTATTTTCAATTTTAATTTTATTATTTTCTATTTTATTATTTTCTATTTTAACATTAATTTGTTTATATACAGGATTTAAATTTTTTTTTATATTTTCATCACATTTTTTATTTGATGAATTTAATTCACTATTTGTATAATAATTACATACTGTAGAAGGAGTTTTATTTAATTCTTCATTATGTTTATTTTCAATTTCTTTTTCAATTTGAATTGTATCTAAAGATGAATCACAATCTTCATATCTGTTATTTTTTTTTATATTATTTTCATATTCATCATATGAATTTGACAAATATTTATCATCAATTATCATTTCAGAAAAATTTAAATAATCTAATTCTAATGTATTAGTTAATAATTTATTTTCTTCTAAATTAAATACTTTTTTTTCTGACATTGATTTATATTTCTGCCTATTTCTCATATTTAAATTTTTATTTGAATGCGCATAAGTTTCTAAAGTGATTAATTTTTGATTATTTTGTTTTAATGCTTGTTTTAATCTATTTTGATTATATTTAAAATTTTTCAAATCTTTTTTATTAACTTTCATTTTTTAAATTTAAAAAATAAAATTTGAATATTTCAATCTTTAATTAATAAAAGAAAAAAACAATTTTGAACAAAAAAAAACTTATATACTTTTAATTAAGAAAATACATTTTCAAATACATGTCTTTTGACAATAAATATTTAAAAAAATAACCAAAAAAAAAATAAATTTTAAATAAATTTTTTTAATACAAATGGGATGTGCATGTGTTTCAACGTCTGATAAGCCTAGGAATAATATAAATAACTATAAAACAAATAATATAACAAATCACACAATATTAACAAATGAAGCAAATTTAAATAATGAAAGAATAATAAATTGTACAATTGAAAAAGATAATAAAAAAATTAATGAAAAAATGCAATCAAATAATACAATAAAAGACTTAAAGAATAATATAATAAAAAATTATTATAACAAAGAAAAGAAAGATATAAAAATATATTATAAAGGTAAATTAGTAAATGATGATAAGAAGATAAATGATATAATTAAAGATGATTCTGAAAAAGGAAGTCATTTTGATACAAATAATTTAAATTTATCAATGATATCTTTTTCAATTTCTGAAATTTCAAATAGAAATAATAAAAATAATAATAATATATCAGAAAGAGATTATGTTAATTTAAGTTCTTCAAGTATAATGTTCAAAAATGATGATAAACCAAAAAAATTAAGAACTGTAAAAAAAGAGGATAACTATTATAAAGCTATTATTGATAAATTATCACCTATATGCGATGAACATAATCAAAAAAAAACTTATATTTGTTTAGAATGTCAAATTTCTTTATGTAAAAATGATATTGATAATCATATTTATAGATTTAATGAACATGAAATTATTAGTAAGGAAGCATTAATAATATTAAATAATGAGGTTAATGATATTAATAATGAATTAAATGGTGATTTAATTAATCTAGGAATTAAAAAAAATTATAAGTTAAATCAAAATAATAATAATGAAATAAATGATGAATATATTCAACCTTCAGAAATTTTTAAAGATATAAAAAAAGAAATTAATAATAATGAAAGAGAAATAAATGAAATAATGGATAATTTAAAAAGGAAATATAAAGAAATAAATACAAATTTTGAATTAGATTTTAATAACCAATATCCAAATATTTTGGAATATAATGAAAAAATAGATAATATAACTGATGAAATGAATAATGAAAAACCTTTTATAGATGAAATAAACTTTATATCAACATATAATCAATGTCAAAATTTAAAAAAATTAAAAGAAAAACAATTAAATAAAATAGAAGAAATAAGAACTGAATTAAAAGATTATAAAAACAATTTAGAAAAATTTAAAAAAAATACAGATAGAATAAACAAAATATTATCTAGAGAATTTAATAAAATGGTAAATGAAACATTTATAGACAATTTAAAAGATGAAGAAAGTTCAATTGGTGGAAGTAGAAAAAGTAATGTATTAAGTAGAGGAGGAAGTTTTAATCACAGTTTATTTGGAAATAAACCTAAATTAAATTTAATGACTTTATTATCAACTCCTAAAGAAAGAAAAAATTTAATTCAATCTATAGAATCATCAATGAAAGATAAAAATTCTAATAGTACTGGATTAAAAAAGATAATTGAAGAAAATTAAAAAGAAATTATTTTGGATATATTTAACAAACTTTTTTATTGAATATTTATAAATTGTATTTATAAATAAAATAATATTCAATAAAACTAAAAAAATAAATTTAAATAAATATAAAATAGAAAAAAATTTCTAAAATTTTAATTAAAAAAATCCATATTTTTTAAAATAAAAAAAAATAAAAACATAAATAATAAAAAAAGCCCAAAAAAAAAATCCAAAAAAAAATAAAAAAATTTCTATAAATCCATAAAAAAACAATTAATGTCCAATCCTTCTCCTTCTTCTACTTCCTGTTTCACTAGTAGGTTGTTCTTCACTTTTTTCTTCTTCTTTCCTTTCTCTCCTATTCCTATAACTATATTTACTTTCAGTAACTTCTTCAGTAACATTTCTTTCTCCATTATCACTTCTTCTATTACTTCTATAACTTCTCTTACTATTAGTTTCATCTCTCTCATCTTTCTTACTATTATCTTCATCATCATCTTTCCTACTTCTTCTACTTCTAATACTATTTTCATTTCTAACAGAATTTTCATTATTTTTATTTGAATATTTTGATGAATGAGTATCAAGTCTTTCATTTTTAATATTTTCAACATCGATACCATTAATCATAATATTATAAAATTCTTCAAAAGTTAATTCATTTCCAGATGCTTTTGCTTTTTCTAATAAATCTTTTAATTCTTTTTCAGTAACATCTTCTCTTAATTCTTTTGCAGCTTGAACGAAATTTGAAAGGGAAATTGTTTCTGAATTTGGTTCTGTGAAAATATCAAAAATTCTTCTTATTCCTTCTTCTGATGTGTCTTCTGACATCTTTTCAGTTATGTATGTTATAAAATCATCACTTGTTATCCCTTCTTTGTATTCATCTGTACATAATGAAGATATTAATGAATAAATTACTGGATTTTTGTCTTTCATATTCATTGCATCCATTGTTTCTTTTAATTCAAATGGACTTATTTTTCCTGTGTTGTCTATGTCGAACATTTCGAAACCTTTTTTTATTTCTTCTATTTCTGGTTGGTCACGTTTTGCTGTACGGCGCTTTAATGACATTTTTTGATTTTTTTTTTTTTTGTGTTTTTTAAATATATTTTATTTTTAAAATTGCATTTAAATTGGATTTTTAAATTTTTTTTATTTATTGTTATTATTTTTCATTTTTGAAAAAATGAGTTATTTTTTTTTTTTTTATATTATTATTTTTTTTTGAATTTTATTTTTTTATATTTTAGTTTTTTTTTGGTTTTATAAAGGAAAATTTATTTTATTTTTTATCTATATTTTTTTCAAATGGAAAATAATTCAAATATAGAATATGAATACAATATAAATAAAGTAACTAAAAATGACACAATTAATCATATTGAACAAATGTTAGATGATGTAAATTTTAGTGATGAAGAAAATAATAAAATGAATTTAGATGAAAAAACTTATCTAGAAGAATTCAAAAAAATAAAAAAATTATATGAAAACCCATTAGAAGAAGATGACACAGGAACAATGAATACTTATACAGGAACAAAAAATGAAATAATTGACTCGGAAAGAAAAGAACTTCCAATTCCATATGAAATAAATGAAAATGATTTATTTACTTTATGTGGTATTATATTAAATATTGTTGAAGGCAAAATTTTAATGAAGCCACAAAATAATAATTCAGAAAATAAAATAATAAATTTAGATAATATCATATTTAATAAAAATAAAAAACCAATTGGTTTCATTGATGATGTAATGGGACAAATTGATAATCCAATTTATATTATTAGAATATATCCAAATTTAATTGATGAAAAATTTAAATTTAATATTAATGAAGAACTTTATTTTTGTATTAACAGAGCACAAATTATTAATTATGATGAAATTAAAAATAAACATAAAGGTTGTGATGCATCAAATGCTTTTGATGAAGAAGTTTCTTCTGATGATATGGATTATTCTGATGATAATGAAGAAATAGAAGCAAAAAAAATTAGAAAAGCTAAACAATTACAAATTAAAAAACAAAAAATTGAACAAAAAAATAATTTATCACAAAATATTTCAAATATAATTAATCCTAATATTAATACAAATAATCCTGTATTATTTATGCAAAATATGAGTATTCAAATGGAAAAATATAATGAAATTATGGATAATGTAACAAACAAAAATATTAATCCATTTACTAAACCATCAACCTTAAATCAATAATTTTTTTAAATAATATAATTTAAAAATAATAAAATAAAAAGAATAAAAGTTAAAAATTTTATAGATAAAAAATGGAATTTGTAAGATTTATCTTAATCATATATTTAATAAATCAAATTTCTTCATCATTAATATTTAAATTAAATGTAGGTAATGATATATGTTTCTATGAAGATCTATTTATAGATTCATCATGTATACTTAAATGGAAAGTATTTACACAATCAAGAGAAAATGTATCATCAATATTATCATCAATAAGTATCCATGTAAATAAAGATGATGAAAATAATCAAATTGCATATGAATCTAAATTAACAAGTGTTAAAAATAAAGCAACTTTCACAGTTAAAGAAGATGGTCTTTATAGAATTTGTGTGAGAAGAGTTAAATATAATGGTAAAAATAATATTAAAGAACAACTTTATGCTAATTTAAAAATTAATAGTTTATTTCTTGATGATCCTAAATTAGATGATGCAGTTTCAATGAGTGATGTAGTTAATGTTTATAATAAAACTGATTATATTAGAGATTTAACTAATAATATTATTAATTCACAAAATATTCAAATGGATTCAGAAACTGAATCTTCTTTGGATGCTATTTATTATACAAAATGGTATAGATATATTACATATGTACAAATATTTATTACTTTAATTGTTGGATTAGTTCAATTAAATAATTTAAGAATGTTTTTAAAAAGTCAACATGTAATAAATTAATATTTTTTTTTATTTTTAAATCATTAAAGGAATGTAAATTTGATTATAATAAAAATAATTTATAATTAATTTGAAAAAATTAATATTAAATAATAAATATATAATATATTATTGTACACATAAAATATTTTATCACCAAAAAAAATTAAAAAATAAAATAACTTTATATAGATTCATATTTATAAAAATTTCCATTTCCCTTATTCCTTATTAACCAAATAAACAATTGTCCTCATATTTTTAATTCCTTTAGAAGGAATACAACATATAGCACCACATAAATAATTATCACTAATAAGTAATTGAATTCTATTATAATTTTCATATAATAATTTATATAAAATAATTTTAGGAGTCCCTAAACCATCAACATAAAATTCAACAACATTACATTTATTATTTAATCTCTCACTTACTCTTTCATTTGCATTTTTATTTGAATTACTTTTACATTTTTCCTCAATTTCAAGTAAATAACTTGAACAACATAAATAAACTTTTTCATTCCATAAAATAATATCTCCTGTTTTTAAATTATCAAAACTTATTTTATTTTCTGTTATGTTTGAAAAATATTCTTTACTTGATTCTTTTGGATTTATTCTTATTTCATTTAATAAATCAAAAATATTTTTTGATAATTGATAATAATCTATTATTATTGAACCATCATTTTTTACATTTGATAAACTTAATGATTCAAAATATATATCTGAATATTTACTTTGAAGAGATTCCATTAAATTTGTTCTTTTTGAAAAAATATTATATTGATTTAATGAAGGATTTCCATATTTAAAATTTGTAAATACTGAATTTTTAATTTTGTTTTTTTCATTAATAAATATATTTTTTTGTTCATTTGTTAATTCTAAACTTTGTAAATTTTCATTTTTTTGAAGATTTTTATTTTGATTTTTAATATTTTTATTTATTACTAATTCTCCAAAATATATATGATTTTTTTCATTACAAGGACAAATATTTCCCATTTTCTTTTTTGAATATTGTTTTTTTGAAAAAAGAATTATTTTTTAAATTATTTTTTTTTCAATTCTTTTAAAAATTAAAAAAATCAATATAAAAACAAATAAAGATTCCATAAAATATTTTATAATTTATTCATATTTATTTATTATTTATTTAATACATGTTAATAATAGTTCATTTGAAAATTACCAAATAAAAATATGACTGATGTTTCAATTTCCCTAGATTTAAAACAACAATTAATAGATTTTTATGAAGAAACAAAAAAAGCAATAGATAATCATTTATTAAACTTAACAAATGAAATGAAAAAAGTTAAAAATCAACATGAATTACTTTATAAAAAAGCTTTAGAAATTTTGTTAAAAACTGAAAATGATGAAAATTCTTTTAAACATATTATAGTTCGATCTGATTATGGAAGTAATTTAGACTCTCCTTTAAGAATGAAAGGAAAAACTCCATTAAAAAATAAAAGTACAAATTTATTAAAAGATTATAAAATTCAAGGTGATTTAGTTTTAAATTTAAACAAAGCAAAAATTGAAAAAAAAAAAAATATTAAAATTTCTAAAAATAAATTACAAAGTGGTAAAACAAAAAATTTAAATAATACTTCATTTTCTTATAAATCATCTAGTATTAATCATACAACTTTGAAAATCAATAAAAATAAAAATTTTCTAAAAAATCAAAAAGTTATTAAAAAAAATTCATTAAATAGTAATAATAGTGGTAATTCTTCGAAATCATTTAAACATCATTCTTCAACTAACATTGATATTAATTCAAAAATTATTAAAAATAAAATTAAAAATGAAAATATTAAAAAACCAATTATAGAAAATAAAGAGATTCTTAATAAAAATTTGAATAATAATATAAATAATAATATAAATAGTAATATAAATAAAAATATTAGTAATGATATAAGAAAATTTTCTATTATTGATATACCAAGTATAAATTCAATTCAGGAAAAAGCGAAAAAAATAAATGAATTAAATAATACTGAAACAAAGAATAATTATGAAAGTGAAGATGAAAGTATTTATTCAGGGATAAATGATAAAGATTCAGATAATAAAATTTTAAATAAAATAAAATCACAAAAAGAAAAATGTTTATATTTAGTATCAAAATCCGAAATAGTCCCTTTAAAAATTAGGTTATTTTTTTCAAATAAAATTAGATCAATACATACTTTTAATCCATCATCTCAAATTATAAATAGTTATTTAGAATTATTAGATAGGAAAATAAGAGAATATAAAAATAAAGATTCAATTAAATTCAATCCTTCACTTACAGCTCAATATTCATTATGTTTTATTCAAAAAGAAGATGAATATTCACTTTTAAATTTAAATTATATAAATGAAAGTTGGAAAAAAAAAGTGAGTTTATTAATAAAGTTAATTTTATTAATTGCTGGGAGAGAATATTCAAATGATATTAAATTTGAATTTTTATTACAGGAATTAAAAAAGATATCTAATAATCAAATAAGAAGATTTTTAATTAATATTGAAACTTTAAAAAATATTGAACAGTTATCTGAAAAGATTATTAATTCATTTATTTCTATTACTGAAAGTGATAAAGATATTTTTAATACAGATAATAATGATATACCAAAAATTTTTGAAAAAATAATTTTTTATTTAAAAGAAATATATGAATTCTTAAAAATTAAAAAAGCAAATACTGATAAGAAAAATAGTATTGAGGATGAAAGAAATTATTTACAGAAAAAAATAGTATATTATAAAATAAAAAATTAAAATTTTATAATTAATTAAAATTTTTTTAATAGACATATAATAAATAAAATGATTATATTATAATTATTGTTTATAATTAATTTTAACAATAAATTAATATATAAAAATAATCGAAAAAAATATTTTTTAATTTTTAATTACCTATTTCCATTTTCTTCCCAATTTCAAGTGCTTTTTTATAATCTTTATATGATAAATTTAAATTATTAATTTTTTCATAACATTCAGCTCTTCTAAGATATGCATTTTGATTATTCGATTCAAAATTAATAACTTCATTTAAATCACAAATAGCTTCTTTAAATTTATTTAATTTCATATAAACCAAACTTCTTCTATAAAAAGCAATAGTATTACTTTTATTAATTAAAATAGCTTTTGAATAATCATTAATTGCTTCATTAAATTTATTTAATTTAATATAAATTGAAGCTCTACTAATATAACAATCATAATTTGTAGGGTCCAATGAAATTACCATATTATAATCTGAAATTGCTTTTTCAAAATTATTTATTTTACTATATAAATATGCTCTTTTATTATAAAAAATTTTATCATTTGAATTTAATTCAATTGCTTTTGAAATATCCTCAATTGATTTATGTAATTTATTTAATTGTTTGTATGCCCATCCTCTATTATGATAATAAATTGAATTATTTGGTTGCAATGATATACACATATTAAAATATTCAATTGCTTTTTCATAATTTTTTTGTTTATTATATAATACACCTATCCCATGATATGCTAATGAATAATTTTTATTTTTTTCAATAACAATTTTATAATATTCAAAACTTTTATTAAATTCATCTAATTTATTATAAATTGTTGCTAAATGATAATATGGTGTAATTCTCTCATTAATTAGTTTTGTACATTCAATAAAGTCATTACAAGCCAAATCATATTTTTCTAAATTTTCATAACATATTCCTCTATTAAAATATGGATTATAATATCTAGGATAGAATTTAATAACAATACTAAAATCTTCAATGGCATTTAAATTTAAACCTATTTTTTTATACAAACAAGCTCTATTAAAATAAAATTCAGGTCTTTCATTTTCTAAATTAATTGCTTTGGAAAAATCATTTATTGCTTTTGCTATTAAACCTAATTTTGAATATGAAATTCCTCTATTATAATATGAGAAAGAATAATCTGGATTTAGTTCAATTGCTTTTGAATAATCTTCAATTGCATTTTTATGATATCCTAATTTATCATTTGTAAATCCTCTATTGAAATAACATTTAAATTCTTTTTTCATTATAATTGCTTGATTTAAATATTTTAGAGAATTAATTAGATCACCATTTTTTCTTAAAGAAACACCTAAATTATAATAATATTCCCAATCTTTAAATTCTATTTTTTCTACATTTTCTATATTTTTATTTTCTTTATTATCAATATCAATATCATCAAAATTTAATTTAATAAATAATTCTTTATTTAAATTTCTTTGAATTGAATTTTTTTTTTTACTAGTATATGAAGTTGCAATATTTGAATCAGTAAATTCATTAATTTTTTTTTTGTTTTTTTTGGTATATGTTTTTTGATAATCTTGATTTAGACTTTTATTATCATATATATCAAAATCTAAATCTCCTTCATATGAAGTAAATAATATACAATCATCACTATTAAAATCTATTGGCATTGAATCCTTATTTCTTATTATATTAGGTGAAGAAAAATTATATATTGAATTTATTTCTTGTTTATCTGAATTATAAATTGTTTCTTTTTTTTTAATTGGACTTAAAAATTTAGAACTATTTAAAGTCAATTGTTTAGAATTATTTAATATTGTATTACTTTTATATTTTTTTATATTTTGTTTACTATTAGAATTTTCAAAAGATAGTTTACTTAAAGAGTCAGAGAAAATATACTCAGATTTATCTAATAATGAAGAAATCTCAGATTTATCTTCTTTTGATGATGATGAATTTTCATCTTTATTAAGCATTAACTTTTCATCAGATTTAATATTATCATTATTATTATTTATCATATTATCATATTTGTTCATATTAGTTAAAATAAAGCTTACTGATTTAATTCTTTCATGATTAAAATCTTTTAAAAAATTAGATTGTAAATAATTATTAATTTCATAATCAAGATCATATTTATAACTTTTATTAATTATTACAGTATGAGAATTATATAAAGAACCATCTATAGTATTTTCATTATTTGTATTATTTTTTTCACCACTCAAGGAATTAACATTATTGTTTTTTATATTATCATTGAAAATATTTTCTTCTTTATTTTCATTTTGAAAAAATTGAGAAATATTTTTATAAATATTTTTCCTTGAATCACTTAATGAATCTAATTTTAAAGCATTTGAATAATCCCTTAAACCTTCATTGTATTTACCAATTAAATAAAAAACAGCTCCTCTTAAAAATAAAGAATTAATATTATTAGGATCTATATCTATAGATTTTGTTAAAAATTCAATAGATTTATTATAATCTTTTTTATTTTTATAAATACAACCAAGTAAAAAATAAGAAGTAGAATTTAATAAAGAATCATTTACTAATTTTTTCAAATCATCTTCGGCTAAAGAATATTGTTCTAATTTAATATAAAGATTTGCTCTAAGTAAAATAGCTTTTTTACTTGTTGGATCATTTTCAATTTTTAATGTACATATATTTATCATTCTAAGATTTTCTTCTTCTTGATTTTGATATTTTTGTACTTTTACTTTTTTTTTTGGCATTATTTTTTTTGAATTGTTTAACGGAATTTTTTTTAAATAAATTTGGTTAGAGAAATAATTAATTAATAATTATTTAAAAATATGTGTAGAAAATTTTAAATAATAAATAAATGTAATAATTAAAAATTAATTATATTAATAAATAATTTTTTTTTATTTTTTTAATTTAAATCATAAAAAAATGAAAAAAATAGGTTGAAAAATATAATTTAAACTATTAAAATAAAATCTTTATTTAAATAAAAAATATTTATAATTTCTTCTTTCCCTGTTAAAAATTGATTAAAAATATAAAATAAATAATATGATTTCCTTATTTACATTTAATAAAAAAAGTATGTTAACCATAAATTGTTTTTTTATTGAATTTGATAAAATATCCAATAATCATATTAAAAGATAAAATTAATTATTTTCAATGTGAGAATCATCTTGATGAGCATTATTCTTTTTAATATCTTTTTCATTAAAAATTTTATTTAAATTATCATTTTGGATATCAAAATAATTATTTTTACTATTTTCAATATAATTAAATATATTTGGAATTAAATCTTTTTGATTATTAAATATATCATTCAAACTAGAAAATAATTTATTAGAATTCTTTGTAATTTGATTAAATAATAATTCATTTTTTTCATCTATTAAATTAGAAGGAATAAATAAGCTTTCCATATTGAAAAATTGATTAAAACTATTTAATGTCAAATTCAACTTATCTGTATCTTGTTTGAATTTTTCATTATTATTTAATGAATCATTAAATAAAGGATATAAGTTATTTGAATTTAAATTTGTTGAAGGAAAATTTAAAAGAATATTATTATCTAAAGATTGGATAAAATTATATGTTGAAGAAATATAATTATTATCATTATTATTATTATTATTATTATTATTATTATTATTATTATTATTATTATTATTATTAT